>JAHWFP010224134.1:3054-78972 GCA_023313725.1 Lithobius niger | reverse complement strand
TCGATCTCGTATCAAGTTTTCTACCTATTATCTCGATCTCGTATCAAATTTCTACCTATTAACTCGGTCAGTTAGTTGCACGTGCTTCGATCCATACCAATGCGTCACAGAATTTGTGACTGAACGAATTGTACGTAACTTTTCAGTGCAACTTATTTATTTGTACACATTTCTCTTTTTCTTAATTGTCTTGTTTTCTTCCTGATACGCCAGACATGCGTGTGTTCATTTGCTTCCCTGAAAACATTGTTAATTTCATTTAATTCCGACCAAATTCCCTGTTCCAGAGGAGAAAAGGCGTCCGTAGAAAACACGCTATAAATACCAATTAGTGAATGTAATCACATGGCGCATCACGTACTTGACTCCCTTGCCCTTCGGACAGACTCGGTGCTGCGGGCACATCTACAAAACCCGTATTATTTTTAATGAAGTTACAACCCAAAAGAAACGAAACACATTTAGCAAAAACGTTAGCACAGCGAGAGAGAGAGACAGAGAGAGAGAGAGTCATTTGTACAAATTCCAGAACTTTTCACACCCCTAATTTACGCGTAATATTATATATTTTCGTTTTACGTCGAATTGATTTAGTTGAAAAATAATGAAGTTTTATACACGCAGCTGAAAAACATACGCCAGTCATCTTGAAGTTGGACGTGGTGTGAAATTTGAATGTGCAATTATAAATTGTTAAAGGAGAAATGATGTGATGTTGTGCATTTCTATTATGCCATACGTTTATACAATATCATCCTCTGTGTTTGGGTGCACAGTTAGCTGCGAGCACTGAGTCATCAGATTCGATAGGCATCTTGGCTGTACATCTCTGGTTTCTTAGAGACCCGGGTTCGATGAAGGGAAGTGTATATATACTGGTTTTACTCCGGTTGTTTACCCGCAACCATTGCACGAGGGTTTCCTCTGGGTACTCCAGTTTCCTTCCTCTTGCGGCAAAAAACAATTGATACGATGGTGGTTCCTTCCACTTAACATCTGCAGCTTGTGCCTTCAAAAAGCTCTAAGATTACTGGCGGACATCTTACTATACTACATTAAGCAGAGATGAATACAATACAGTATAAAAACGCTTTATTTTCGTGACAGAGGATTACATAAATTGATTTTGGTATTAATTTTTCATGCATCGACAATGGGCGAGGTTTACGTGAAAAATGGACAAATCTACTATTTACCCTAATTTAAGTGAAAATAAAAGTTTGAACGATAGGTATTTGTAGAATACTTGAGTAAAATACTTGTAAACCAAACAAAAGAAAAAGAGAAATGAAAAATATACAATAATCCGGCGCAAAGATAAAATCGGAAACACATGGCTAAAAAATACAGTAAATAAACTGATATAAATCCAAAGAGCAGAAGAAAGTACATAAAACACTGATAAAAATATGCATAAATAGAAATGCACGAAGTTCACTAGGAACTTGTTTGTGCAAAGCATAATAATAATAATAATAATAATAATAATAATAATAATAATAATAATAAATTTCTTGCGTTTTCAAGGCTCGAAGTTTTAAATAAAAACTTGTGAGAGCCGCAATACATATATATTTTACATAATAAATAAAAAATACATATGATATATAATAAATAAGACAATATATACAAATTGGTTAATTACGTACAAAAAGTAATTTTTTTTTAATAAAATTAATTCACAATAAAATACACTGTTTAGTTATTTTAGTATTTTAATATTTAATACTTATTTCCTATTTAGCTAACAGTTCTTTGGAACATTCACCTTCAGTTTTTGTAAGAATTTACGAAAACTTGTTTTAATTTTTTTTTCAAAATTCCTTTGCTTTCATAGTTTAATAGTTTTGGGTCCAGTTTATTGAAAATGTTTGGTATGTAATAGGTTTGTTTCTTAAGCCGTAAGCATTGTTCCACTCTGGTATTCTATATATTTTTTTTTTTCCGTAATCGTTTGCTTTTGTTTTCATCATAATTTTTATGTGTATTTATGTAGTAATTCTTTATTATTACCACAAAGTCTCGTAGTTCTATAATTTTTTTATGTTATTTTTTATATATAAATCATTTGTTTTTTCACCTTCTTTCCCAAACAATACTTTTACGATCTTATTCTGCACTCTTTGCAATCTGAAAATATGGTATAGTCAGTCGCAAAACCATAAATTTCTATCCTATATCTAAGCAAACTCTCTATCCATGTATCGTATAGAATTCGTTTATTCTTAATATTTAACAAGTATTTTATATTATATAATTTTGGTATCATTTGACATAGTTTTGTTATCAGTTTTGTTATGTGATGTTTAAAATCCCATTGCGAAACTACATCCATTCCTAAATATTTAGTTGTTTTCTTTAATTCTATTTCCCTGCATGTTCTTTCACAATTTTCTTGATTTTTATTTTCTTTCATTAGTAGGCAATGTTCAGAATGTGTAATTATAATATAATTATAATAAATAAATTAATTAATTATTAATAATATAATGTAATTATAATAATAATAATAATAAGTAATTAGTTGCATATGCACTCTACTGAGAAGGGCCAAGTAGACTACTTGAAATCCAGCCAAAGATCTAAAAAAAATTAAGGAAAAGAAATAAAAACAGATTGAGCAACGTTATCAGCAGAGTATATAACTGAAGTATGAACGGAATATGGCGTGGGGGCGTGATTGAGGCTTAATGGCGCGTCGACAGCAGGGTCATTAGCGCCAACCTCAGTCACAGTGCCATGAACCAGGTTGCCACTGCACTACACATTACAGAGGTGTTAAACAAACCCCAACTCTGTTCCTCCCGCAAGAACTTAAAGAACCCGGAGGGGAGGACAGGCTTGTTGCCCAATTGACGCGCTAAGTCTCGCGGCAGATGAAAACGTCGTAGAACACCTTCAAGATGGTGACAATCAACAAACAAGTGTCTGACTGGATTCCGTAATGTGTAATATGGAGTCAGTGTAACTCGAACTCAAAAAAGCCGACAGATCAGAGTAAGAAAAATATCTCGAACTGTACCAGCCACTTAAAAACGCCCCCAAAAATTCTTTCAAGTCACATTTTGACAGACGCTTTTAAAAAGTGGGTAGTTCAGTTGCCTCGACCACCTCGTCTGGTAGGACATTCCACGGCACAACACGATTTGCCCAAAAATATTGGCGACTGTTATATTTCGCTTTGTTTACTGTCAATTCATAGGAACGGCCACGGGTTAGGGATATACCCAAGAAGGGTTGTTCAACAAAGGCCCCTACACAGATCATCCGTTCACTCAGTCACGTCGTAAACAAATTATTGCCAACAAGAATGTTAAAGCGAAAGTTACACGTGCTTTGCGCCGATCTTCCCGTACAATACAATCTATTTCTTGGTGCACAAAATACACGTCCTGTCGATAGACGTCTCCTGACACGCATCGAACCTTCCATTTCCTCCCATTTTCATCTCAATTTCGCAATTCTGTCAGGCACATCGCTTTTCCCAAATCCTACTTTGAGGAACGTCAAGCGAGTTGCCAACCCAATCGTGTTCCATTGCTAGTGTTTTCAATCAATTGAACAGATTTCACGCTGCAAAGACACTTCCAAGTAGACAGCTGAGCGAATCACCAGCTTTTACCCCGCCTCTTTCACTCGTAAACAGAACGAGATCAAACCCAAGCTGAAATCCGAGCAACTCCCACGGAAGTTTAGGATCTCCTCGGCGATTTTAAGAGGACGTTGATTTCGAGACGACGCAAGAGGGAAGAATAACATACCAGGACAACTTACCAGGCACATATGTAAGAAACCTCCGGCCTCAGTATATCGGACTGGACCGCTGATTCTTTGATGTCAGTAATTTTAAACAAACATTTAGTTGATTAATAAAAAATAAATTACAGGTAAAGGGTCAGAAAAGTTGACAGTCGTTATTAAAGACTGGTCTTACGCGAATAAAAAAAGTAAACTAACCTGGACTCGAACCCCCAGGACTTTACCGTTAACTATACTTTGTTCCACATTATGTTTTCAGAAAACTGACTGTATGACGCCACGTTTTCTTCCACTACGATTTCAAAAAACATAAACATCCCATTCGTAAACTCTAGCAGTAACTTTGTTGAGTCTACAAGTGTGATTTTCACATGTTTTTGCACTCTTAGTGCAAGGAAACGAGTCGTTATCCAGTCAGTTTTCTGAAAACATAATGTGGAACAAACTATATACCCGGCCGTTTTACCAAGCAGGAAGTTCTGGGTTCGAGTCGTACTCAGAGCTTTAGCTCTTGCCGTGCATCCAGTCCTAGCCATGGCTACAGAATGAGAGAAGGACAATTTGGCTAGCTAAATCCCATCGGAAATTCCTAGGTTCTTTTGCATGCCACAAGCGACATGAGCACGAGGGCCCATCACAGGGCCCATCTCTTCCCGAAAATGCCAGTAGTGGCTGAGGCAAGACTCGAACTCAGGACCTCTGGCACATGAGACGGGTCGTGCAAACCATCAGGCCACCTTGCCCCACAGTCACTATCAGAGCAGTTTACTGTATCCTAATTTCCTCAGATTATTTTATCTGTGAAGCATGGTTAACCATGGTGAAATATGGGAAGCCAAGGTAAACCATGGTTGGTCCCATACCCTTGGTCAGACCTAATTCAAAACCGTGGTCACTGGTTACCATGATAACAGGAAACTTTTACTATGGTGAATCCTCGGATAACAATGGTTGGTCCCAATTTACCATTGGTTTAACCATGACAACCAGTGATCTTAAACGGTGGTTTAACCTTTGAAATTTTTTGCTGGGACTTCTTTAATGATATCAGTTACAGTCTGCTTCGTGCAACAGTTTTGAAGAGGCCAGCCATGAATCAAAGAAGTTGTTCGGGAAAGGTCATCGCTGTGGATGACCTTTCCCTAACAACTTCTTGGGGAATTTTTTTTTTCAAGGAACCTTGACATCTTAAGCGATTCAGGAACAACCGTGTTACTGTATTTTTATTTTAAACGGAAACTTGAAATCTCAAATGCCCCAGGAACAACAAACAGTATTATCAAAAGACAATAAACAGACAAATTGGCAATGATCTGACTAATTGTGCTATAATTTTTCAAACCAACAAAGTAATGGCACCGATGATATTTCCGTTCCGCTTGACGTCATTACGATTTTCAAATTATTACAGAATGAAACCGGCAATTATTTTCTGGGCTAGTTGGTATATCGAAAAATAGTCACCTCCTTACTAGCGAAAATCGCCACAAGAACATTCACGCAATAAAAGATTTAATTTTCGGTCTAAAATGCGTACTAAAATGTAGGCATTGGTGACATTTAAAGATGATGTTATTAGGAATAAAACCACAGCTGCATGCTGAGTCTGCTTGCTACAGTTGCGCCATCTTGGATTCAACCAAGATGGCGGAACTGTAGCAGGTAGACTCAGTGCGTAACTGTGGTTTTATTTGTAATTACATCATTTTGAATTGTGACCAAGGCCTACATTTCAATGGCCGAAAATTTAATTCTTTATTGCATAGATGTATTTTTGGCGCGTTTCACCAGTCATGAGGTCTTTAGAAATGCTGCAGAATGTTTTAGTAACGCATGGAGCAAATCTGAGCAAAGGCGCTTCTCATAATGAACTGGTGTCTGTCTGTCTGGTGTCACGATAATATTTGAACCCTTTTCCCGATTCATTTGAGACTTTCCACATCATACACTGCAAATGGTCTGGGCATTTGAAGGACACTTCAGAAACACCTGCGGGGCACATATTGTGATATTAGCCCGTAACAAAGTGCTCCGAATCAAGCACAAGTGTTCTCCATCTGTTCTTGGTCCATTTTACATATGTTCCATATTTGCTCCATGCATGTCCTATTTGTAAAATTAAGTTTCTAAGTAAAACTGATCATCAAGAGGTTCCAGGTGTTGACTTCTCAAATACACGAAATAGCAATATTTTTAATCTAAAATTCTGACTGGCATCTGGATGATCCAGCAACTGAAAGCCTTGATACCTAAAACGACACCGGAAAACACGCACGTCGCTTGATTCAATCAACCATCAAAGACCAATGATAGACAGTTGCCACGGCGTGTCAACCCTATGAGCCATCATAGTTTGTTTCATCTTTCCTTGCACGAATTCCTAGGTTGCCACTAGTCAGCAGGCCTCGAAACCAGTCCTTACAACTTAGTTCCCAGCCCGACCTACATTACGGAAAATTGGAAAGAAGCCATCAGTGAAAATTATACACTAGAAATAGCGCAGTTCAGTAATCCACCTTTACGCACTTACGTTTCGTCGGAGTGGCATGATCCGGATTCGAACCGGCTACCCAGTTCGTCCCCAGCTCACTTGCATAGCGCCTTAACCACTATGGCCACATCCTCCACTGACATAAAGATAACTCACTCAACCAGTTATTAAGGTCACAACCGTGACCAGGATTCACGGCGAGTTGTGTATTTCTTCCGACCCACAACTTCCGCTTCCGCTATCACAACTTCCGCTTCAACCCTGCCTAATAAGCCTGTAATATTGGACTAACCTAACCAAACCAAACTTAACCTAACTGCAATGATAATATCAGGTAAATGGCAGGGACAACGCTAAAATAACTTTACTGGGGTGACGGCAATGAGGCAACAACTTCAGTCGGGGGGGGGGGGCACCCAAAAAATATTCTTTTTCCCCCCCCCCCCCCTCCCCCTTCCGTCCAAAAAGATCTGAAAATTTTTCAAATCTCTTTCTCACGCCCAACGTTCTTAACTCTTTTCCTAGGTCATTTTTATTCAAATGATTTAAATCCAGCTGGAAAAAAGTTTCTGATTTTACAATTCTCACAATCACAACTAAGGTTATCAACAAAGTAGATGTTCTGATTGTGCTAAAGTAAGTTTTAGGAACATGTTAAAGTAATTGTTTTAAGCAACTATGCTAGTAAAGGTGCACTTTTTTTTTTTATCAGATGCCTGCTATTTGATTTTTAACTGATTGTTGGGGGAGGGGCACTAGCCACTCTCTCACCACCCTTAGAATTGTCCTTAGGGGTGCTATTTAGACAACGGTGGTTTTCAATGGCGCTACCATGTCTGTTTTACAGTAACAAACTGCAAGCGCCAACATTGAACTAGTTCAGTTTCCAACTCTATCTAAACAGGCATCCTACATGTTTTTACCGTCTATAGTATATGTATCCAGCGTATTTCCTTTTCACACCCACACAAGGGACCCTAAGGAAAAGGCAACCAGGAACTTAGAGGGTTCATGGTAGCTTGAATTCCCGGGAGACTTTGGCCACCACTCACGATCAGCGTTCATCGATTGAAACTTGGGCAGACGCCAGAACAACGGAAAGATTTGGAACGTGGGCTGGCTGAGGTGGGGGAGGAAGGAAGGGAAGGGGTTGGAACAGGGGCCTCATTTCCATGCCCTTCGCCCACGCACCAGCTGATCGCAAAATTTTAGGGATATTCCGAAGCCCAGCGTAGCGCACACAGCCCCATCAAGACTGACGAATTTCCATCGGGGATGGCCTATGTCCAAGTAGAATTCGCATTAGGCTGTCAGCGGCTACAACATGGGATACGAAGGACCATTATCAGTCAGGTCGATAGGAAACAAATGACCTAGAGAAGGAGGACTGTAGTATGAGATGCTCCACTCATTCTCATTATTGATCGCCCAAGTTCAACGCTTTGTTAAGTAGCCGGTCCAATTTTGCATTATCGGCCTGAACGGATTTTAGCATGTTAGAGGATTCAACAAATTGCTTGAGGCGACTTGTGTGTTGGTTGCCATTTAAATCGCGAGCTTGAGTTTGAATTTGAGACTCTCTGAGACTTTCAACTGTTTCCTATTAAAGCACCACTTGTTGGGATTACAGAGGAAGATAAAAAAAAAAGGGAGGAAGATACTCATCGAACTTGTAGAATAGGGTATCTCGTACTCAGTATTTAGAATTTCTTAAGAAATACTTTATCAGGAGGTTAAAATATGAAGATGACAAGATGATCGGTAAGTAAATAAATAAATCATTTCAACTAAGTTCTACAATGATTGTGTTATCCTCATGTTTAAGGTCCTGTTGAACTAAGTATTGAGGACATGCTACAATATTCTAAGAGTTTAGTGAGAATGTATTATTGACTGTATTAAAGCACCATATGGAGGGCATTATTTTATTTTGCCAGTAACATATTCCAGAAAAAAAACGGATTAATTATATACCAACAATATTTCTGTTTGTTTAAACTGTTGTGTGCTGCTCATACATTGGAATTCATCGTTGAATGCCCCTACCTTCTTCACATCATCGAACCACTTTTCAACTGTTACTCGGTTGGGGGGAGGGTTCAATCCTTACTTGGCTGGCTGCCGACCAGTCCGACCACTGGGCTGCGCTTGCTCATGCTGTTTGGGGTCCCGCTTCCCTCAAAACCTGGACCACTGCACTGTGACTGAGGTTGGCGCTAATAACCAGGCTGTCGACGCGCCATTAAGCCTCAATCCCCCCTCTCAAAACTTTCCCAGTGTATGTTGGAATTTAGTTAATTTCCCTTCTTCTTGGTGGCTTGCTCTAAAACTCGCTGATGGTGCCTCTTGAGCACATGGTTATGGAAATCCATGAAATGATCTACATAATACATTGATTATGACACAGTTTTCGTTTGCCTGCTTAATCCAACTTGAATCTGTCACTTTCTCTAAACTACAGAAGTCTAGTCGTTTACAGTCTGACGGCGTTTCTGATGCCCCCACCGCACTGTTGGTTCTCTTAACATTTATGATAGCCTTTGTTACAGGTGTTGTAACTGGTGAATTAGTTATTTTTATGGATAATATTAGTGTTGTCTGCGTTAGGTTAAAGTTCTTAAGGTTCGTATTCTAGAGGAACCATTCATTCCCGTCAAGCTTTGTCTGATATAACATTGATTTTAGCTCTACCTTGATTTTAGCATGACATTTGCTGATGACATTGAATTTACCTTTACCTCGTATAAAGTTCATTTTGCAGGCAAAGCTTCATCCTTGTAAATGCCTTCAGCTACAAACAGTAAAGCAAGGTTTTTTTACGCACCAAAAAAAACACATGCTCCTAATGAGGAACCACACAATTTCGTTGGCATATCACGGCCTTTAATGGCTGCAGGTCCTTCACGAGACTTTCTCCTGGACAGTCAGGATCTGATCCTGGATGCCCAGGAGAAAGCCTCATTCAAATCATTCGTACTTAATATGACTTGGTTGCTTAAACAAATAAATAATTAATTTCACTTATTTTTTTTTCAAATGTAAAAATAAAATAATAATAAATCATAAAAAAAAACCCATGATAACCAAACACAGAATACGCTGAATTCGGAATTATATGAATGACTAATTAATTAATTAACAGTTACTTAAATAGAAAACTGTCGTCAACCTACAGATCAAATATAGTATGGCCAAATTCAGGGATTGGATAGGATCCCCTTGGTGTTGTATATTAAGGCCTAGTAGCATTTCTAATGGTTTGTTCTCTCCATATTGGCTAACATTGTGAACAAGGTCCATATGGCAATAATTGTAGAGGCCGAAAATTCAATAAAAATCCAATGAGTTATCGTGAAGGTTTTCGTTTTGTCGGGAAGTGTTCTTTAATATACTTCAACCGCGAAAAACCCCAGTCTAGAAATTTCAAAGTATTGTAGCTCAATAGAACCCACCATTTCCGACTATATATTGCTTTTCGACGGTGACCAGTCTTAACGTCAACAAGTATTCAAACTTCTTTCTTGGTCGAGCAGTAGTAAGCTCATGGCTCTTGTTCAGCGGTCAGTCGTTTCTAGGCGAAAGCCTCACGTGTCGTTTCTGGCTGTGCGCAGACGACACATGCAATCACAGCTTACGGGGTAGGTGGGTCAGTGGCGGGCGACTGGCGCGTCCCAAAATTGTCTCAAATGGCCCGTAGGGAAACCGTAATGCTGGCCTGAGAGTCATACCACAGACCGAAACGAGTCTGGGGCGTGGGGGAACAACGTTAAAGACGTGGGTTAATCGCTAAAACCTGCAGCCCTCATAAGCGCACGCAACTCCCTGATTCGACCTTGCTATCCTTGCCGTCCGGGGGAACATGACAACAGCTGTTAAAGCAATAGCATCGAAAGTTTTCTGCGGCTTGTTCGCTGCGTGAAAGTTTGAAGTTGAGAGCCAGTTGCATGAGAATTGTCAGGAGCAGCATGAAGAAGGGGTTTCCAACACAATTCTAACCTTTGTCCCACCGTTCGTACTGAGTTGTGACCTCATGCGGCCAGTTGTCGAACTAGCGTCCGTTTTTACTTTTAGGGAAAATGTAGGTCAAGAATTACGTTATATAAGTCTGTTGTGAGATTTATTTCTGACTACGAATGTTGAAATCATGCCACCCAACGGAGTCCCAGTGATGACGTCACTTGCGAATTCAAGTCCAAGATTAATATGACGTCGTATTTTAACTCCCCCCATTGTAACTTCAAAAGTAATTTTCATTGTTAGGTGTGACATCCTCTGTAACCGACTTCGGGCAGATGACCAGGAGTGGTTAACGCTCGTTAAACCCTTTGAACCCTTTGAACCCTTTGAACCCTCTGTAACCGACGACTGTAACAATATGTAACATGCAATTGCCTGTAGTTTGTATGTCATCAATTGTAATGGCTCAAGCTCGCTTGGCCTTCCGCCCGGAGGTGCTCTCAACAATTAGGGGGTGAACCGAATGAGAATTCATTCCACCACGACTCTCCCACCAACCGAGACCACAAGGTAATTTTCGGCCAATTGAATTAGAATTATTCCCTTTTTGCCCCATTAGTCCCAAATGTAAATTCAAACCCGTCCAATCCAGCTGCCAGTGCTTCACAGCAGCCCCGTACATCATAGATCAATTACCCAAACAAAACTATTTACCGGATGCTGTTGCTACTAGATCAAACCCTAAAGTAACCCTAGTTTCCGTGGCATTCCGAGCCAAGGCATAGTGTCGCCCACATAAGTCAGGCGAGCCTGAGCGCACCAACGGTCCATCATTTATAATTAAACACACCAAGCGGACTGAAACACGACTTATTGCCTTATTTCGCATCAGCTTAGTTTGAGCAGAGATCCAGTCAACTCGTAGTAGGACTCACGTAATGTTTGATAGCTCCTCCCTTAGCTGTGGGAATGGTGGTGAGAAACCGCAGCACGCACCAATAATCGCCACATGTTTTCACCGAATAACTGTGCGTGAAAAATATCCCTTGTGTTGCGAATAGTCCAAACATGTATCAATCCCCTAAGCAATAGCGTTTAAACCGTTTTAAAGCGAGGAACGCATATTCTTTCTCGAAAACCAAGACTGGTTGACTGTAGAAATTGCGTAATTTGCCCCCTATCGACACTTTTGTTCTCTCACGTACTAGCAAGTTGATGTCTGTTAACACTATATTTTGGTAAATAGGATTTTGGCAGTGTTAAATTAACTGGCTTAGAGCCTGAAAGCCAAATCTACAGTTTCTCTCCCAGGCAACCTTGCGACAAGTGGTGGAATACGTGGTGTGTGTCTACACCACAGTGCATCATTTTTTAATGCTCGCATGACGTCATCCGTGGTCGCTCCACGGATGGGTGAAAAACCGCTATTGAATGTCAAGTTGAAGTCACATGCAATTACATGTGACCAACCAAACTGTACTTAAACGGCTTGGCAGTTAATAACCATGTCTCTTTTCCCTTGTTACTCATGTGTATACTATAGGCTATCTCGGCCACTAAAGTGTATTTATTACGGAATACAAGGGGAGAGTTACAACACAGGTACTCCCTAATACACAGATGCTCCCTGTACCATAAGCGCCTGGTACTACCAAGCCTTCGTGTCTGCCAAAAGTTAGTTAATAATTTAGTAATTTTCCTGCCTGCCCCATTACGATATATGCAAGCCCGGTGTGGTCTCCACATTTTAAAAAAGACATTGACCACCTGAAAAGTCTTCCAAAGGCATTTTACAAAGACATTACAAGGTATGAGAGACTTGCCAGACTATGAACGGCTAAAGAAGCAAGAAGTCGACTCGCTAGAACTTCGAAGGCTGAAAATTGACCTTACACTCCAGCATTTAGGATCATCCATGGGATCTTATCAATTGACCTACACTTCTGGTTTTAACAATATAATTATACGCTTGTTTCCTGTACCGGAGAGAGACTGTTAGAATGTGAAAAGTGCTGAAATGCGTTTGTGAAATCGACACAGATGAACCTCAGGAACAACACAAAGCCGTTTGCCGTTATATACACAATAGTGAAAGATCTTTTAGCGTACAAAAGACAATAATTACAAATGATAAAAAAAAATTACCATACTTCCAATTTTACCCGTTTTGAAACAATGCAGTAGCTTCTTTTATCATTTATACATCAAATCCCACACGTGATGGCAATTATCCAGATAGGCTCATTGAGATCAATTTGATTTCATTCGCAGAAAACTGCGCACATATCATATATATGGAACACAGGGCAGAAATTAAACAGGTGATCAAAGTGGTTACAAAAAATATTATAAATTTTTACAACACAAGGCAAAACATGCATGTATTGTAGCATCTCTCACTTGGCGGAGTTATTGAGCTCTTCAGAGCTAAAATATATGCCAATAGTTATTATTATCATCTCAAAAACCATCGGCCCTTCAAAGGAGTGACATCAAAACACCAAAACATTCGCCAAGTTAATCGCACCGCTTAATAGTTCGAAGGTTAAATGAAAACTAGAACATTGCTACTTTCGGTAGCAATGTTCAAGTTTTTATTTAACGTCCAAAGTATTATTCGATGCGATTATGTTAACGAATGTTTTGGTGTGTTCATATCACTCTTTTGAAGGGCTGAACCATTCGGAACTTGGCGGACCCTTTTACTAGTTTTGGTTTTTGATATGATATCAATCCTTTTTTTTTTTAATTGTGTATTAGACTCAACTCCACTACCGCGCAGATGTGTAATAAAGTGGCACGTCAACAATAAATTGGTTTTCTATACTTTGCTACTACCTTTTGCGTAGAGGCCGAACCAATCTCAACTTAGTCACCTCTTTATAGGTTTTTGGCTTGGTTTTAATTTTGTTGTAATTTGTTTTATTTCGTTAGTTTTGGTGTGTTGATATCACTCCTTTGAAGGGCCGAACCACTCTCAACTTGGTAGCCTCTTCACAAGTTTTGGGCTTTGTTTATTTTACTTTGTTTTTACAGTTGGTTTATTTTTCGTGAATTGGACGTGATACAATTTCTTTGGCAACGTTGTTTAGACTTATCGTGCTACACTAGTGTGTGTCTATACACGTACGTCAGTATCCACGTTCTCATTGTCCGAACTTTGGCCGTTCAATGAGAGACGATGCCGACAATACTAACAATGGTTATAACAATATTTTCGTACTTTACGCGCCATCCCACGCCATCCTCGTTACACCACTAGGCTGCAAACCATAAAAGGTACGCAGTTCGTATCGTACTGCAGCCATTCGTTCAATTTCACAGCTGGAAGCCTTCCCGTTATCTCGGTATCGATGAATAATCACCCTACGGAAATTAACATGGGGATGAGCGGACTAGAATTACTAGTAGCTAGTTACACATTTTCAACGTAATTGAGGGTCAGATTTTGCATTGAAAGCAGCTTAGCTGGCATTCCTACACGAGTTAATTTTTGTCAGGTTGGTCATTACTCTTGATTTCAACACAATTTAAGCTTTTGTACCGCATTATTATTTTTCCCTCAGTACCTGAAATGTGCCCAACTATGCTTCAAGATATAAGACACTGATGCGCCGCGCCGATACGTGAAACACTACTGCTACATTGAACTTAATTGACCATTTTTAGTTTTGTTTATCATTTGTCTTATGAACTGACGCACTAAGAAAAACGCGCACATTATTCGGATCACTGCCTTAAACATTTGTTTGATAATTTTTGCTGGCAATGTCTGTCAGCACCATATGAGTTGCAACAAGAAATCTTCTAGAGCGCAGCGAGACGCAGCGGAATGAGCGAGCGAAACGAGCCTCTCCGCTAGTTGTCGTTAAAAACCTTCTCTTAATCATGGAGAAATAAGATAGGGGAGGCAGGAGGCTATAGTTGCTACACTTTATCCATGCAATATTTTTTACAAAAAGGAACTGCAGACTACCGGGAAAAAAAAAGGTTTTGGTTAAGTGTCATATAATATTCACTCAAAACTTAAATATTCTTTCCAGTCAAACGTTTCAATATTCCCGCTGATGGGGTAATTTTAAACATGGGTAAGGGTATGTTGAAACATACTAATAAGGAATATACACGTAATACTTTACTGAAAACTAACACTCTTTTAAGAATTATTACTCCACATTAATGAATTGTTAAGTCCCAAGTGGACTGTTGGTCATTGCGCTTGCCAGCAGATCGTATTAGTTTTAGTTTTGGCAACACCATCACAATAGAATGAGTAGCTTCATCAACTTTTTCAGGTTAAAAATCAATGTTTCAGAAGTTTCAGCTCTGTAGTGAATGTGTAGTTTCAGTTGCGTATGACAACCATCTATACCTAATTCTTGTTTTTACTTCACTGTCATCTACAGATTACTCTGTACCAACATAGTGTTGAATTTACTTTTTTCTTAGTCTCAAACTTTGGTTAAGTTATGGTATTAGCGACTTACCCTGCTTTGGAGTTTTGTTGTGTTGCATTCCCAACAGAAGTTGCCGCCAGAAGGCGAGATGGGCAATTTTGTTAGGTAATTTAATTAGAAATGCCTAGGTTCTTTTGCATGCCACAATGGATATGACTGCGAAGCATCATAGCGTCCTTTTTTTCCCAAAAATGCTAGGAGTGGCTAAGGTCAGGCTCGAATTTGGGACCTCTGGTACATGAGACAATCGTGCCAACTGTCGGCTATCATGCTCTATGGCGGGGGAGGAATTGAGTCATAATAGCGTGTCGACATCCAGGTCATTTGCACCAACCTCAGTCACAGTGTAGTGGTCCGGGTTGCCACTGTGCCACACATTACGGAGACGTTAAACTAACCCCAAATCTAGATATTATCATATAGATTCGCGCCTTCTGCAAAAATAAAAAAATCCTGGACCGGAGGATAGACTTATCGCCCTATAGGCCTACCCTACCCCAGAATCTGTAAAAGTTGGACAAAATTTCCTAGGGTACAGCTCCTGGTTCAGGCTTTTCATCTATTGATTTTCCCACTGAGCCACTTTTTCGTGTTTACGGTTATGCTGCAAATGATAATAGCGTGAGAGGTGCAGCAATGGTACAAGTGTCATTGCCATGGAGACACCATAGTGCTACCCATGCTGTGAGTAAATGCACGTTATTGTATCTATCCGTGACAGTAAGATATAAAATTGATACTGAATAACCATATTTCCGAGTCGATCCTCAATTCTCATTAGGACTAGGTTAGCTTCAGCAACATCGTCGCATTTTAGCCTAATTTTAGTTGCAGGCAAGAGAGAATCATCTCCAGTGAAGGATAGTACCCTCCCCAGAAAATGGCTGCATCACTGATATGCTCGCACTCGTCATACAATCAACGTCCTCAGAATCTTCAAACATGACACACATGAACTTTCTACACTCTCGTCAATTATTCAAATCCACAAAATATCAAAAGTTCTGACCTACATGGCCGCGAGTAACAACTAAAAGTCCTTAGCAACGTAACTTATTTCATTTTAATTTGCACTTCAACAGCACTGGAAAGTTTTGTGTCATCTTGGAGCCAGTTTTACACTAACTTAGTAGTAGGGAAAAATTTAAAGTTTTGTGCTAGCCGTAGGGGCGGTAATGGAATATATAATATTGCTCGTGCAAGCACGAAGACGGGAAAATAAAATATTTGCCTCACAACGCTCACCGGGAGACCTGCAATCTGCACATCTCGCGCCGACGAGCTTTCTCTTTTCCTCCCGTCCTACCACGCCTAGAGTTGCCACTCTCAAATAAGCGCCACTTGCCGAAATGAAAACAAAGGCTGCGGAAAGCGCCCTTGGGCCATCACCTTGTCAACAACAGCGGCAGTATAAGGGGACCTGTCGACGTCTATCTACCACATTTGTATGTTGCTGCTGTGTGCCGCTGCGTGGCCCGCTGGACGATTATAGAGCGGTGGCGGCTGGCGTGTGGACTAGCAATCAAAATAGAAATTGCTCAACTTTCTGGACTGGAATTATAGGGACTAGCATAAAATGTTCGACAGCACTAAAGAGTATGAAGCTTTAGGGTTTTTTTTGGTGGGTTAAGGTTTCCAAGAATTGTATGGAAAAGGTTATTTCCATCTTCTTCTTTCTGCTGGAAACCGACCTATGTATTTATGGGTACAGGTTGAAACTTTTCTATCCCATTTTGAGGTATGGGAGCACTCCTTTTCCACACTCCGATTGTCTATTCTTAGAAATTCGACCATGTCGATGCTTTTGTCTTCTGGTCCCATCAATTAACCGACATCATGCTTCAGTACACCATTACCAACCAACTAATTACAAAAAAAAAACAGCACTTGTAATACGTGTCCAGCAAAATAGACAGGAAAGTGAACAAGTCGTACCAGGCAATCAAAGGCTTCAAACTGGTTTGTAATAGGTATACAGTAAAATGGCCAGGAAAGTGCACAAGTCAGTATTCCTTTGCCTAAGCAAAGCCTACATGTTCGGCAATACGCAGGACGGAGTCAGCACTCCGTGGTGCACCATGCCGTCAACATTAGCTGCTGCTCACCCGTCCAATTTCCGGCTAAACACGAGAATTGGCCGAGCGCCAACAGCTGCGGAGCGAGCGAACCCAACTACTCAAACCAGTTGGAACCGGATCGCTGCAGTCAACCAGTCAACGCGATGTAAATCCTTGGCGGGATTCCCTTCTCCAGCGGGTATTAAAGGTCAGGCTGGAGCAGGCATCCTTAGTTGACGTTAAGGTTTTAGACCTACACGGGTCAGACAAGTTGAAACCTTAAATTAAATAACATTTAAAATCATGCATCACGTTATTCACTTCATGGCTGAAGACAACCGATACACAAATTCAACAAATACACCACCTTGTGAGTACTTTTGACATCGAACGTCACATTCTGAAACTTGATACTTAAAATTATTTCTAAAATCATGCCTCGCATCATTCCGTTGTTGGCTGAGGATGCATAACCGATACATGAATTCAACAATACGCCATCTTGTGAGTCTTTGTTGACATTGAACGATGCATTCTGAAACTTTATACATTATATCATGTGCTACATCTTCAGTTGATGCTTAAACACACCGATGCACAAATTCAACAAAGGGTACACTTTGTGAGTCTTCGCTACTTTCCGAGTAGGTAAAAAAAGAAAAGGAATTAAAGCAAAACATGGAGAATGATGTAATCGTTATTGTAATCGTTATGCGTATCATATGTATACAAGATACGAGTCCTTGAAGAGCCGGGCTGCCGTTCATCAATCGTCTTTATTTAGGAAGTGTTTTAGTCTTTTTCCCCGCTAATTGAAGGTTGCAGTAACGATTCTGGTAAATCCTTAAAAATTATGTGTTCTAGTAGCCACAGCTTGTTTGGCCACAAAGGTTTTTTCCTGCAGGGGTGTCAAGTATATGTGTGTGCCTTTCCTAAAATGCTTCTGATCCTAGTAGGATTTACACTGGCTGTCGGAATAGATTTTGTGTTATTAATGAATTAATTTATTATTTGTAACTAAGCATAACAATCTTTTGATCCGTCTGCTATAGGCTGACATGAAAAAACACAAAGATTCTTGCTCTCCCCTCATGTAAGCCAAGACCCGAAATATTTACTTGCCAATGCCACGTGTTTCTGAAACTCGTTTTCAAGCAATCGCTAAAGCAATAGAGCTTGAAGTTTCCGCACAGGTAAATAAAAACGCTCGTAACAAAAGGAGCCAAGTGAACTTTTAAACAAATTCTTGTCGAGTTTCGTGCTTTTCCATTCTTCTACCTTCTCTTGGAATAATAATTCTTTGGAACAAGGCAGCCGTATCTTGATTTTTCACTCATTTTCTCACTCGCTTTCGTTCACTTTCTTGTTCAGTCTTTCTCTCCCTTCGCTTTTATTCCAAACATTAATTCTATTTTGGCGTTGGACCCACCGCGATTTTCTGGAACGCTGCTCTTTCTTTGTTGGCCCACGTTAGCGCCAGGTGGCGGTGCGCGCAAAACTTTGCATAATATTACGACGGGGGGCTTTGTGAGAACTGTTTGCAGTCCGCACATTTAATTACTCTGGTGATTAGCAACGTTTTGTTTCAAAACCAGATAATTATCGGCCTTGTGTCAGAGCCTAATGCTACGTAGTTGGCTCGCCAGCACCGAGCTTCCGGCCGCCTTGCGGCGCTGAGTTGAGTTACTCGCCGCTGTATACTTGCCATGCAATCTCGTTGAAATATGTGTTGTTAGGCCTAAAAGGACACTCAGTGTAGCGATAAGATCAAAAGCCTGCATACGATAAGTAGATGATGATGAAAGGCCTCTTCCCTTTTCTTAAAACATAAGGTCGGTTTGTGTCCTGTATACTGTTTGTCTAGATGCAACCATGCAGGGGTAATAAAATGGCGGTAGTCTACGTCATGACTAAAAGAAAAAAAAATGTCAGATAGAAATGACCCAGGCATAAATGTGTAAATAAATCCCACGGAAAAAAAGGCGTTAAATGGGTCTTTTTTTCTTTTCGAAACTGAGTACAAAAGTATACAAATTAAGACCTTCGTTGGACTTCTCTGATTTTCTGGTTATTTCTCACGAAGTAGGTTCACCAGTCGGAATTTTTCGTGTAAGAGGTCTCCTGTAAGTCGAGTATCGCTAAGGCAACAAAACCGATGTTGCTGTCGAGTCGTCTGTGCCATGCCGCTTACTTGTAAATGTATACGTTCCTGTGAAACTATTTGTATAATGTATTTTTCTTTAAAAAAGAGAAATTAAACTCCAGCGCCGGGTGTTTCTTTTTTGTATTGAAAGGTATTTCGATCTGGAAATAACATTACGATTCGTTGGGTGCTGTGCATTTACATTGTTCCTAACCTCCGAATTAAAAAAAAGGACATTCCAAGGTTTGACTAAAATTAAGGCTGCTTGCTAAACTGGGCTTTCATAACGGCATTGGAAAACGTTATTTTCGGTGTGATTAGTAAGTAGTGGGATCACGCGACTTCACTTTCAAGATGGTGGGTCTGGTTACGCCAGCAGTACTGTGCTGATCCCGTTTTTTTTAATGGTTTTTTAATGTTTTTTTTTATCTTGTAATGGGTTTTTATTGTGACCAAGACCAGCAGTATACCAGTTGAAAATTAAATACAGTTTTTAACATGTCCTTGTGGGAATAGACATGTCATGAGGTTTTTTTATTTTTACAATTTCGTCCACCCACAAATGAATTGATTTTAACTGATTAATTTGTAGTTTAAAGATAAAAATGTAGCCGACTAGGGGCCTAAGTAAAAACAATAAAACACGACGTTTTGGGGAGATATACTCACTCCGTTATTTGATAACGGGGAACATTTACCCTCGAAACGTCGTGTTTTATTGTTTAACTTGTACAATTATACTATTTTAGATTCTGGTTGGCCATTCGCGCGGATTTTCGGAAAATGGATTGATCACGCCTGGTAAAATTTTTCTTCGAGCAGACGAACCAATATGGCTACCGTATCGCTCGCTTCATCGCTTTCCCAACGTGAAAAACCGTTGAATTTACAGGCAAGGAAGATTGTTTGGAATGTCTTCAAATACATCAAGGCTCTGTACTCAACACGGATGGTAAAACAACAAATTCAAGAGGCCGGCATTGCCACTGGACTATCTCAAGAGAACGGTAAGATGTATCTTGTCAGTAGCAAAAACCGTACCGGCAGCCAAAGTTAGGGTTAGGCCTAACGCCGCTGACGTTATGTACGCCAGCCGCTCAATGCGTGTACAAGGTTCCAGTCACCGCCAACGTTAGTGCATACGCGTGACAGGCGATTGAAAACGATCATAAAATACAGCTTTTCGCGTGGCCAACCAGAATCTAAAAGAGTATAGTTGACTACATTTTTATCTTTAAACTCTTGCAGCGCTCTACTTAAAGGAGTGACATAAAGACATGCCCGCGTATGATCCAACGTGGGCGTATCAACGATTATGTTACATCTCTCGTTCTGGGTGTCCCTGCCCCCTCAGAAAGGTCTAAGCACGCTACTGTAAAGCGTGATTAATATTAATGATTAATTAGGGTTATGTATAGTTACTTAAACTAATTAATAATTACTAGGAGCTAATGAAGTGGGCCGCCTGGGGTTCCTGTGATTACCTAACGTTATAATGCCTAAAAGCAGAAGCCTAGCCGTGATTAAAATGCTTCTTACCAAACAAGTACAAACTACTCATAAGTAAAGAAACTACATAAGTAACTAATAAATTAGTGTTTAACGAACACACAAGGAAGCCCACAGTTTACGTTTTACTCATGTTCATCCTTCCCAGCCCAACCTGTTGGTTCCATTCTCTTCTGCGTGTGTAAAATCAATAGGAGTTTCGTAAACAGTGAATATGTAATTTATTTGGTCCATTGTGTGGAATAGAAATAAGTAAATGTTGAATGTGGACAAACTACCAACGTTAGCCTATGTTTTATTTATTAAATAAAGTGATTAATTAGTGCTTCTAAAGCATTTTCATTTGCTAGGCATTGCAACTCTGCTTTGCGTGAACTGGCTGACCCGGCTCCTGCTAGTCGGATGACGCGACGCACCACGTGACCTGCTCTTGCTGAAGGACTGTTATGACTGTACGTTGGGCCCTCTCTGCTTCATGTGGGGTCACTGGCTCCGATCTGGTTTGATTTGTGCGCATGTGCGTAAGGTGTTGAGCTGTATTGTGACGTCAGTGGTGGTAGCAAAATCAACAGCCAATGGAAGGGCAATATCTAAAAAACCTCGGAATATACCCCTCCGCCCCTCCTCCGCCCCTGGTCTCGACCCCATACGGCCAGTTGGCAAACGACTGGTTTAAATTAAGCGCCTTTCCAGACAACCGATGCTGAAAACTATGCTGTCTTCGTTTTAACTTTAAAAACGTGTCAACTCTATCCCTTGCGGCGATCAGTTTAGGTTTAAGCATGGGGCCATGTCGCAAACAGTAGCACTCAAACGACATTGAGGTGAGGGAGGAAATTGGCTTCTTTAAGGCAATGCTGAAATTATGAGATAGAAATTACGGTGGCTTGAAGACAAAATATTGGGGAAGGGGTGTCAGATGAAATTTGCGGCCTGAGGATTTTTTTTTCATTGATTTTTGCTATTTAACCGCCTTTATTCGTGATTTCTTCCTCTTGCCGTTTTTCCGACGACTGAGGTCCCCTTTTCCGGCACAGCCTTTTAGTTTGGGGTGGCTGTCACATCCCCAACCGTCATTCTGGTTTGGCCCTAGATAGAATCCACGAGACTCGCATAATTCTCCAATCCAGTTCTCGCTTGGGCAGGGAAGTTAACGCCTCTTGGCGCGACTTTAGTAAAATGACAGACATCCTGGCGATGTTGTTATATTTACTCTGGAGTCGGGAAGCAAAACCGCAGCTTCTCTCACATACGAGCTCGTGACAATCGGTGGAATATGACGCGACATACGTTTATGACTAGGAAAAGTAATTCTGCAAATGTGAACGTTATTCACATCTCCTGTTCTACCAGAACACGTAAAGCTGTGGTCCTAATTGTGATGTTATGTAGTCAGCTGCTGAAATCTCTCCATCACAATATTACGATTTATGAGATGCCTGAAAGCCGCCGAACTTTCTTTGTTGTAAGAAGACAGAAGTTCCAGTTGGATGGCCATGCTGGAATTAAGTTAACTCGATAGTCCGGCCGTTGTTGTTGTTGTTCATCTTGGTGGACGACACACTAGTGTGTGTCTTATTACGACTGGGACTTATTTTACTTTATGAAATAGGCGACCTTAACTCGGATATTGCTTGTTATTTAACAGCAGGTAAGAGAGTTTAGATGAGGGTGGTTGAGGGATTGAGGCTTAATGGCGCGTCGACAGCAAGGTCATGAATTTACACTTAAATTAATTAAGGTATTCTTAACCCCAATGACCTTAAGTCGTACGTACAGCTAAAAACGCAGAGGATTTAATATCGGAAAGTTGACTCAGCAACCAACTCTCTTCAATATACGATTAATTCGAAATGATGTGACTTGGATTTGAGTCGAAGCTCATCGAAGGCGTAATCTCATTGCTATGGTTTTTACTGCGTATCTGTTTGATTCTTGCATTGTTTTTTACATTTTACTTGTCTTATTTGTATAGTCGAACGTCATAATCCTTAAGTGGTTAATATTTAATGCTCGAAACGTGACGCAAACTATCGATACTAAAAAATTGTTATCCGAATGTTTCCCAGTTTATTTACCGAAAAGACGCAAACAAATAAATCCTCGGGTAAAGTCAAGAATTTGTAAAGTTTGTCTTTTAAGGGGGCTCCTACCCTAAATTGAGGCCTAACTTTGGAATTTTTTTTTGTGTATTTGCCCTAGAGAATCACAATTCTTTTTTTTTTTTTTTACTTTAAAGTGTGTTGAAATACGAGTCTAGGGCATATTTTAAATTTTCATTTAGCCTATTTTTGTGGGAGTATGGTACCGGTACATTTTTGGTAAATTTTATTACACTTTTGTACTGATACTTTGATAACGTAGGTAAAACTTGTTGCACATGAACGAGATCGTACTCTAAATCATCTGCATACACATAGGGTTCTCTTGTGGAACAAAATAATTTTGATACCACAATTATTGTATTTTATAATGCAGTCACAATTTGCGCATATTATAAAATTATACAGCACAAGATTTGGAATTTTTGTTTAAAACTACACTAGAAGTGCGCAGAAAGATATGATTTTGGTTCACTTTACAGTCACCACATCTGGGAAATTGTGTACAAAACTTCAAGTCATTGTCTCAATTCCAAATAAAAATGATTGACCGCTAGCGATATTCGCGTTCTGAGAAAATTAAGTTTGAACGTGAAACTTATAACTTTACGCAAAGCTAAATAAATCCCCCAAAATAGATGTTTTTAACCATAAAAGATCTCGGCTAATAAAAAAAAATGTTGTTCCGTGTAGAATACATGTTACCTGCCCCAGACTAACCTAAAAAATTTTTTTTTGGGGGGGGGGGGGCGGAGGTATTTTGGGATAGGAGTCCCCTAATTAGAAACCGAGTCTTAATTTAGTTTATTATTAATAATCATTTGATAATAATAAGAAACGGTTTCGTGTTGGACATTAATGACGACACTCAGCTTGAAGCTAAAAATATGCACACTGCACCATTATGCAAGCAGGAATCATGTTGCTGCGCTAATGTTTGTTGTCTTTTTGTGTCATCTTAACAACCAAATTAATTTATTAGCATTTATAACGATGTACGAATCAAGGTTAACTAAGTCAAGCAAACGTGCTAACATAAATTTAGAATTGTAACTAAGAAACCAACGGTTGCTCCCCCATCCCTTCATGCCTTGACGTTGATTCACGCTACAAAACAGCACTCCACAGCAATTTGTGTGACACGCCACTCCGACACTCTAGTTCGCCACGACACGTTAATATTTCACGTAATTTTCGATCCTGTGTCGTGAGATTTTTATGAAGGGCAGAAATCATTACGGTATAGCACCTCACGGGCTATGCCAACTTTTTCATTGAAAAATTTATAAAAATGAAAAATAAAGAAGAAAAAATTGGGTAAATTCCTACCATTTTTTTTCACTGGTGAGTGCCCAGTTGGCCACGTTTGGTAAGCAGAATTTCAAAAATGGTGAGCAGTTAAGCATAATTCTCCTTTCGAGGTGTATTATGTGTGTATAACCTCTGTTGAAATTATATGCGGCTGTACCCGTGGGTATTTAAAGACGGTACACCGAGTGTACAATTGGAGTACAAATATATTTTCCATAATGTTATTTACAAATCAACTGTAAACAATAGTTTCTGGAATTTTAGCTCACGAAAAGCAATTTGGTTGAGTCGTAAGCCGTAACCTGATGCATACACGCGACTAAAATTTTGTTGAAGGTGCTACGCCGATCGACCCAACCAACCAACCTTATACTCTGTTTACACACGACCAGTAATAGTGAGTGCGTCGAGGGTCCTTTACTTGTTATCGTTCGATTAGCTTGGGCTTGTTGAAACTAAAGTCCAGAGTAGACGCCTCAGGCCGAAAGGTCAACTTTGCTTTTCTCATAACGCTTCTCTTAATTGACGCGAGCTGTGAGATGCCATCGAGTTCTGCTGCTGGCGAACAGCGATCACATAAAAAAAAAAAGGATGACATTCTGTATCCCAGCAATCACGGTGGATCGGTCACATCACCAACGTTTTTCTTTTTTTTCCTCCAATTTTTGTATTTTTTTTCTGTCTTTTCTGGCTTTTTCAATTACGGCATTCTTTCAGAAAACGGAAAAAAAGTAAGACCGTCCTCGTTCAGTTTGCGCTGATCCATCATCTGCTTCTATCCTTTCGGCCTCCGCCCCCTCCCCTACCCTACCAACAACCCCCTCCTCTAGTAAACGGTTAGAGAGCCTAAGCTTTCAGAAAGAGGTGGGGGGGGGGGGGATTTCGATGGGAGTTGGGTAAGGTTGTCATGATGGGATACGGGGAGGGACGGAAAACACTGAAGTCTCGGGCGTGATGACAAAATCCTCACAATCCCACATACCTTTGACCTTATTAGGAGTGTGGCTGCGGCATGAGGAATTGAATTTGAAATGTACGACTGCTGTAAGTGGCAATCGTGATTTCTTGTAAGCTTTCACCTAGCATTTGAAATTTAGAACACAATCATCCCCGCCCACCCGCCGCCGAAAATCAAAATTTGGTACCCTGTTTTGCTCACATTTCACCGAATTTAACCGTTAAAAATTCAAATATTACGTTGAACCCTTTCGACAATT
The DNA here is from genome assembly GCA_023313725.1 of Lithobius niger. Classification (NCBI taxonomy): domain Eukaryota; kingdom Metazoa; phylum Arthropoda; class Chilopoda; order Lithobiomorpha; family Lithobiidae; genus Lithobius; species Lithobius niger. Next base: position 53,969 of record JAHWFP010224134.1, on the reverse strand, counting down.
TAGTCGCTTTTGTGGTTAATGATTAAGTCTTTGTGTCTTAATATTTCTGTGCGTGGTGAAAATCATCAAGCAAAGTGCTCTGTAGAAGTTGTTTTTTTTTAATAATAATTGTAACATTCAGAAGAGCGCTTTCATCTCTTAGATACAGTTAGATTTCGAATTGTAATATACTGGTTTTTTAAATGCGATTTTGTATCTTAGAAATTGCCTCTGTACATCCCGAACTGCCGAAAACGTCGAAGTTTTCATCTCTTCCCACTTTAGCGTGTCATCTTCAGTTTAAATTATGTTTAATAAAAAAAAAACGCCAGCCAAAACCACATTTTGCCTACCGTTTATCTCTGTGGCTACTTAGCCAAATATTCTGCGATTGTGTTCTGTGGCTCTTTAAGCGCACCATCTGCGACTATTTTCTGTTGGTCTTCAGCCGTATCTTTTGTGCCATTATTCTCTGTGTTTTCAGCCGCATATTCTGCGATTATTTTTAGTGGATCTTCAGTCGCATCTTCTACGATTTCACGAAAATTATTTTTGGAGAAGGCCTAGTTGCAGGATTCAATAACAAAGGAGCCTTCTGACACGCTTAATGAACTCGCAACGCCTAAAATGGCACACCAATTTAATTTTCCATCCGAATGTTTTCATTCACCTAAAAAACGATGATACAGACATTAATAAATACGAACTACACAAAGCAACAAACGTAAACGTCAGATACACGTACAAGAAAATATTAATTGGGAGCGGAGCGTGAGATTGTATCTGGAGAGGGTAAGGGCAGATTCCCCGAGGTGGAAGAGGTAATTTCACCTGCATTGTCGATCCTGCCCCCTCTCTCTCCCTCCCCTCCCCTGCTTCCCACCTTCCTCCTGCCTCTTTTACACCCTCCCTCTCTTCCTCCTTCCTCTCCCTCCCTTTTCATTTTTTGTACTAAATTCTCGATAATATTTTTTTCCGGTTCGTTTCATTTTATTCTCGACCACAAAAAAATTTTTCATCGATCGATTATCCGGTTGCATATTTCTCGTGAACCTAACCTGTTGATCCTCTAAACTTATGCATTCTTGGTTCGGTTTGTACAACGCAATTATTCATTGTGAAATCTCCGCTAATCCTGGGTTTTCCACTTGGATTTCTCCAGCTAAATTGTCCTCCCTCATCGTCATCATAAGCAGATGCCCCAGTTTGGGTTCGTGCTTCCTACAAAAAAAAAAAAAAACCACCCTATTACAATTAACGCTCACCAAAAATGGTTTCTAACGATTGGTTTTTAAGAATTGCTTCCTAGCAGTTGGTTACTAACACTTTACGATAAATTTTTCCTTAATTTCCGGCCAAATATATAACCGATTTTCCATCTGAAAAAAAAAAAATAGACACTCTACGAGTTGTACTTGGTGAGCGTACAAAATTTCGTAAAATTAGGTTCAATAGTTTAAGCGTGATGTAATTGCAAAGAAACTCTCAATGAGTCACTGCATAAGCATTGAAGTGCTTGCTGCACTGCAGTGCCATGCAACATCACTTATTAATGCACTGTAAGCTATGTGACGTCATCCGTGGATAACCCACGGCTGCGTGGATAAACACCCCTTATCAATTGTAGGCTAGCTGATCACATGTGAGTGATCAGCTGACATTACTGTATATAATAATTGTTATCATATTAAACAATGCCATTCCTCCACCGTTACTAGATCTGTGCGTAGCATATTATTCACTAATCTTATCTCGGCCACTAGGGTCTAGTATTTAATAAGCAGCAACGCTCGCTCTTCTCCAAAAATAGAACAATACAGGAGAACACCAGGTTGCTGTTGGCAAACGGCCTCTGTCTTGGTAATGACGTCAATGGGCAGGAAAATTCTTTTACAAAATTGACTGGAGTAACTTTTGGAAAACGTTTTGCCACCCAACTATAACGGGAAAACTTATTATGAGTAGGAGGAGGGGGGGAGAGGTTTAATGGTGATGGTGCGTCGACAGCTAGGGCATTAGCACCAACCAGTCACAGTGCACACAGCGCACAGTGCAGTGGTCCGACTTACCACCATGCCACACACATTACAGAGCTGTTAAACAAACTCCAAATCTAGATCTTATAAATCTTACATATGGACCTCCTGAATGTCACTGGTGTCGACGGCTGCTAATGGTTCGTCATATGCTAGTTGATTGTCACCATCTAGATGGTGTTTGTCGCCGTTTTTCACCAGACTTATAACGCAGCAATTAGGCGATGAGTGTGTCGTCCTACTCAGATTTTTATTTTTTATTTTTGCAAGAGGTACAGATCTAGATTTGGTGTTGCTTAACATCTCTGTAATGTGCAACACAGGGGCAACCCGGGGTACCGCACTGTGACTGAGGTTGGCGCTAAAGGCATAGCCATGGCCAGGATTCACGAAGATGGTTTGAAACCAAGCATCAGCTCTCCTAGTGGCGACTTGCTGAACTAAGTTTCAACTAACTTAGGCAGAGATAGGACAACAAAAGAAAAAAATTCATTAAAAAATATCTACAAACCAAAAATACTTTCGTTGAACGGGCTTTCAAAAGATCAATACACGTGCCATTAAGTATGAAATCATCGTATTTGTGGGCCTGTAAAGCTTTCTTCCCGGAGTCCATTTGCAAATGCTCTTGATTTTGTATGTGCAATGCACTAGCAAGTGCTCAATTGTTGTGTGGCCCGATTTCACGATCTTTTATTTAAGTTTTTGTATGGCTATTTTGTCCGTCGTTAATTGGTTTCTGTAAATTTGTGATGGTTATTCACTGAACAAAAATACGGCTTGACTGACAGTTGAAGAACCTTTCTTCCCTGTTGATTTGTTTTCCGGAAATATCCAACACTGTCCCGAAGCAGTCTATAGCCCTCGCAACAAAAATCTGTACTTAACAGAGTTCATAATTCACACAATAATTGCGCTACACATACGAAATGAACATGGGAGTGGAGTGCTCATTCTGGGGTATCCCTTGATATTAAATTAAAAATTGTAGGGCCATTGTTTGATTCGTTATCAAACCTCAAAATAGCGAGATTTGGTAGTTTCACCGCTAATAATCGCAAGATTGAAAAAAACGCGTACATAAGTTACTTCATAATTCTCACAATAATTTTGCTACTCAGATGAAACAAATATGGGAGTGGAGTGCTCAACTGGTGGTATCACCTGGTACGAATTTAAGGTTGTCAGCCCATCGGTTGATTCGTTTAGTAATTCTCAAAACTAAGGAATTAAGCCATTTTCTAGCAAGAATTAAAGCCATTTCAATGCTATAGCTGAATATTTATGAACAAGCACCCATCAAGTCATGCTGCGAAAAGCAACATGTTACTTGTTGGAAGTAACCTGCCTTAACATAATGTACCTAGAATGGTCGGACATTTTGTTCTGTTTCAGAGAAATTTTCGAAAAAGTCTAAAAATATTGGAAATTTTCCACTCTTTTTGCAATAATTTTTTAAAAGTTTAAAGGAACTTGACAATGAAGTACACCATTCGAAGCATCTTTTTTAGAGCTTTGCAATGCTCTTTACCGCGTGTCAATAGCAGAAACCGTTCTTGCAAAATCGTCAAATAAGTCTAAACAATTCTGGAATTTTGTCCATTCTTTTTGCAATGATAACTTTTTCAAAAACTGACTGCCTTGTACCTTCCTTTTGGTACCTTGGTATCTTGGTATCTTGGGTATGTGCCAATGCACCGTAAAGCCTCACCCCCCTCTTCCAAAATAAAAAAAAAATCCAACCGTAGATGCCTCACATTCTTGAATTAATGGTTAAGACCCTTGATGGGTACATAGAACCAATCCGTGTGAAGCGTAACGGCTATTTTCACTGACTTTCATAAACGACAGACGATGGCATCAGGCGACTGTCTCGGAAAGTTACTTCTGTTTTGTAGAGGCTTCACTGCCTTACTGAAGAAATCCGAGCATCAAAGACGTAAGTTTTCAGCCGTCACTAAGTAAGGTTCACTGTATCTCTCTTCTGATGTCAAGTTGCCTTAACTTATCAGAATTGCCTAAAGACGTCGTGAAACCTGCAAGTGCATATCGAACACGCCGCAAAACAAGTTATCACTCGTTTTAAAACTTTTATTTGAAAGATACAGTCCAAAAAAGAAGGATTGCAAACCTCCGGCAAAAAAAATGGGATCGTTGTGAAAGAAAAAGCGCTCTCCTGGGGACATCTGTTTGCACTTGATTGCAATGGCCGCGGCTTGCCAGCAGTTATTACCAGGCCCACAGACTTTATTACAGTAGTAAAAGAGGTCATGTGCTTGCTTACGCTGCTTCCCAAGGTTGGGTTAGTAGCTTATAGCTTGTATGTGGTCATAAAGAAAAGGAAAAAGACACGTCCATTGCTCTTAACGCTCACCAGAGAACCATATTCGGCTAAGTAAAACCTTTTGTCGTATCTGCTGACTTGGTTTTAAGGTAATACGGCGAAACAAGGCTTAGGAGGGATGCTGTGATGTAACTATGATACTTGACGTCTCCTCTTCCCCCAATCTCGACCCCCCCCCTTCCACCTCCACATACATCCTGGTTGTAAGTTGCAGACAGTCTCGATCCCTTTGAGTATCCATAGCTTGCAAAAGTCCAGGTGGTGATGATGGTACTAAACCTCTTCCTACCCCATGTTGTTTTAAATTTTGAACTTTATCGGTTGGTAATGCTGAAGATTCTAAACGCAAGAATATAGTGTTATTGTGTGCACTGATGCGCAGTTTCGACCTATTTTATTATTATTGGAGTGGATAAATTGAGAAATTATATTGTAATAATGAAAAACTACTTGATAAATAAACACAAAAATTACAATGCTGAAAAGAGCATAAAACTCAGAGCACCAGCACAAAGATTTTTAAACCGAAATGTTACGACAAATATGGAGTAAGAAATGAAGGATATTGCATATCAAATGCTTTTAATAAATTACCGAAAGAATTATTGTGTACGAAGCAAAAAGAAAATAAGTTTTCTTTTTGTGTAAATATTGTATATTGTAAATATTCTACATTATTAATTTATTAAAACTATTATTGCCCAAGGTTAAATAATATCATTATAATACTGTAAATACATGTTTTCTATTATGTGATGTCTAGAGATGATTAGTGAAGATGATAGTGATGTTATTGATAATGACACATTAATATAGTAACTCTGTATGCAAATTTATTGAATTGTATGTTGTATGAATGTATTGCTGCTCTCACAAATCTTCCATGGAGGTAATCAATTTAGTATAGTTGAAAGTCAAAATAGAATATTTAGCGTCAAATTTGATAAAAGCAATGAGTAAATATGAGGAATATGGTGTACCGCAGGGCTCTGTCCTGGGCCCACTGCTTTACTTGTATATATACAAGTGTTATTTTGGAAACTGAAAAGACTATTATCACTGTGTGGAGATGACGTTTCCTTATTACTATAAATTGCAAACGAATAGCTATGGTACAAGTCTTCAAGACGACTTCACTGGAATTGAAATTTTAATAAAAAAAATGAATTGTACATAAAACATACGTCATGCACAAATACAACTTCACATGCATAAAGTAAAACCTTCCTTAATCTTACGTAATAACGAGTGCATGAAAACAAATTGTAAATGTGAGAAAGTTAAACAAGTGAGTGCAGCATCATACCTTGGCATACAAATTTTCGACAACTGGATATTTTTTAATCATGTGGAAAAATCCTATACACAAAATCATACATATCATACCAATGCTGTATCAAGTTCCTAACCGTCTTGACAAAAAGGTGAAAAAAACTACTAAACTTGTTACTCGAAGCATGGATTTTTTTTTCAAAAATTAGGTATGTAAGTATCGTGTTTGGATTAATGTCGGAGAATAGGAGACTACAAAAAAAAAAACATTATATAAGACAGTGAAATCTCTTATCAATAAAAAAAAATTATAAGTCTGCAAAAGAAATACACAACGAGAACGACAATTTTACTTTTAGACAAGTGTGTAAAAATATGCGTTATCACTTAGTGTTATTACATCAAAACTGCAAAACTTCTGTAAACAGAGTCCAAAGAAACCACGATGCTGGTTATAAACACCAACATGGAAAAATTCACATGGGAAAAGAGATATGAGCTAAGAAATACATTTTTAATGTGTTGCCCTGTTTAAAGAACCTATTTAAATAACTTGACGACATGCTTTATTATTATTGTGCAGGCAGATACCGCATTCCAAGGAGGTCATTGTCTGTAGCGTGCACAATGGTAATTAAAATATATTGTTTATCCCGCTACCTCGTAACCCATCTGAAAACGCTGTCTATGCACCGTAAAGCCCCCCCCCCCCCTTCCCGAGAAGCAATCAAGCTGCTAATATTGTTTCGCACGATATGAGACGAGACTTTCCTCAGCGGCAGCTCAGTCATGGGCTGGCCTCGGCTTGCCTCGTCACCTGAGACCTAAATCTTTGTCTTGGGGGGGGGGGGGGGAGATGAGGCTTAATGGCACGTCGACAGCTTGGTCATTAGCGCCAACCTCAGCGCCGACCTTTGTCTTGGGACTGACATAATCGTCGAGACCATGTGTCATCGAAACAAGATGCACTGAACAAAATAAAACAAAAAGCTAAACAGATAACAATACTAGGCTCAGTCTAGATCTACGATATTAGTCAATGTAATTCACACACGAAATTTTAATGTGATTTTGTTAATCTTCATACTTATTCTTTTTTTTTTTACAACTTCAGACTTTATTTGTTTTAGGGGTAAGTGGGAGGAAAGTCAAGACTAATCTTACGAGACTTCTGAAATTCAGTCGCGTTCGTTTCGCCCTCGTGCTAGTAGTTTTGCTGTCGTCAGGTATTTAATGTGTTGGTCTTGGTCTCATCTCGTCCCGAGTTTCGAGACCGTTAAATGTCACATCTCCTACGAAACACTAGGAGTGAACGTGGGCCATTGTTATAATACAAATCACAGCTACCTTCACGTCCTCCTTTCATTGAAATATTTTATTCAGTAATGAAGACGTTTCATAATTATGTCATTTTACAGACATCCGTGCATATATACAGTAAGCATAGACATGGACGAGACATTTTCTATTCCAGCAATTGTAAAAAAAAATAATAAAATGTTTCTATTATATATCAATAGCTCAAGTTTTATAATTATTTTATTTTAGTTTAATTTACAGATCTAAAAGCTGTCTCGCAGTTTCTTGATGACTACACATACTTCTGCAGACTCTTTCTTAGTGGTCATGGTGACCGTGCTCAGTCTACTTCATTGAAGTAACCAAATCAGCACTTGATCAGCAACTGAAACAGTTTTAAACATTGTTTTAGTGATTGTTAACTTTATACACAAAATTTAATCGAAGAGGAAGAAGCAGTTCCCTCCATTTAAATAACGTCACACACTTCTTTAAATTGCAATTTCCTCTTTAGTGACGGATCTGTGGGGTAAACCATGGAGACTGATGTTCATGGTCAATGGCTCCAGCGACAGGCCACCAAGTCAGGCACCTTGAACCTGAACACCAGGGTCATAAGATCTGACCCATGCGTCACTTCCCTTTAATCACAAATAGTTGGAGGCGCAAAGTGGTAGTCAGAATTTCCTGTCAATGACCTTAGCTACTCGACATGCAAAGCAATATATCTAGATGCGACTTCCTGTAGCGTTACGCTCACCTGGAAATGTAGAATGTTGAAATGTTTGAATTTTCTCCCTTTGATTTGTGTCGCTAACGCTTGTTATCCGGCGGCTATTATGGTTTGTGTCGAGCTAATGGACCATTAATGCCACTTCGGGGAAGCCTCTTTTTGTTGTACTGTCCTCTCTTTGCTAGACAATGGGAGGTTATAAAGCTGGTCTTTGGGCCAGATTGGAAACGAGTTAATCTAGTGTTGAGTGTATAAAACCGTGCGCCTATGAGAATCTCAGCAAGGTGTTGCGAGCTTTTGTTAAATAAGCTACTGTTGTGCTGAAAAGGTTTACGATTTAAGTAAGCTTAATTCAGTATAGTTTAAGGTTGTTTGAAAATTGTTTTCATTGTTATTTTGGTGGATCGTTTGATACCATGATAGCTTATAAATTCTGTTACTGGGTTAGTCACGGTTCTTAATTTTATAGATGATGTTGTTGTTGATTTTGTTGGTTTTGTTTTGAAATTCTTGATAGGGCGTATGATTCCTAAGGTATCATGCTCTTTAATAAAACCTAAATAAAACGTCAATGTATCCTTGATCTTCGGGGCAAGCGTTTTATCGTCTTTAGTGTTTCCATGATTACACAGGAGTCCTAGGCGACATACAGCCTTCGGAACCCCTTGACACAGCTTTCCTGCTTGCCTGGCCAGAGGAAAACTGTGGTTTTCTGCTGGATCCCGGGCTAAGTCGGGATAGCTGGGAATGAGCACGTTGATGCTACAGGGAAAGGGGCCTTTCTGATCCTCTCGATAAGGACTTGTTCCTCATTCCCTCGGACACCTTTCCAGCTGTACGACTGAGATTGCTCGCTGCTTGGCAAGCCTTGTGGAACAAATAAGTAACAATAAGTTGTATTCTATTAAAGGCGCTGTCCAGGAATGGCGCTTGACTTGTCGCCACAGTTGCGTATGGGTCACATCACCCACCAACTTTACTCATTGCTTCCTTTTCCGCGGGGGGGGGGGGAGATTATCACTCCTCAATGATGTCATTTGTATGGCCGGCCACTAACTGGTATCAATGGATAAGAGTTATCCACTGGTATCAGTGGATAAGAGTGGATAAGAGTGGATAAGAGTCCCCTGATACCAGAATTCCATTAATGTTTTTATGCTGTAATAAATTGGTTTTTATTTAACTTGTTTTCATTTGGTTAAAAAAAAACACATACTAATTCAAAAATATGGCGCTACGCCATCAAATGAGGTAACGATCGTTTTGGGTTCATTCAAACTTTCGACACAACGAAATTTTTTTAATACTAAAAAACCGCCCATTTCTTAGCTGTTTTATCGTTAGCGTTTTTAGCGTTATGAAGCTATTAAAATATTTTTAAAAAGGAGCTTCTCGTCTGTACACCTCTCTGTCTGTATCCACGATAACTTTGAATTCATTGTAGGATTTCTTTCAAATTGTCCGCTTGTTTTCTACGCTTCCCCCCCCCCCCCCTCATTGTGGATTTAACTTTCTGAAACAATAAAACTGGACAAAGGGTCTCGGGAACTTTTGACTTAATTAATGATGAAAATCAATCAGGCATCTTAACAGACATTAATCATTATTATTCAGGAAAATAATTAAGAAATTAATGTACAGCTGAAAGATGTATAAATCGACACACGAAAAGGAAGCGAACTCACGTCTCTCAATAAGTAAGGGCGCGTTTAAAAACGACTCAACTCTGCATTCCTTGCAGCTAGAATTTAACCGCGATGGCCAAGATGCCACTGCCACGGTAACGACGTTATCTGGGTTAGCTAAATCCAACATCGTTTGAGCAAATACTTGCAGTCCTATGATCCGTTACAATATCAAAGAAAGCATCCTGACGAAACAATTTTCCTAATCGTTTCTGAACTCAATTATTGACTGTTTTCAAGCCGACAGAGCGAAAACCGCCACCATATTGGAATTTCAAATGATTTCTAGCTTCTAGGTGCGAGAATGCAAGGGCGAATCGCTGCGTAAACGCGCTTTAATGGTTAACGACCAATGCTATAGTGTCCGCGGCCTATCTAGAGTTCGTCGCAGAACGAACACAGGTAATCGATTGTACGTTTTCAGTAGGAGAGTGCCTTGTTGATACCCTAGATGGTTACAAAAACAATGGCGGCCGTCGATTAAAGCCTCCCCCTCCAGGAAAACGTAGCCGCTCATAAAATCCCTGCAGGACTCAAGATGCGCTGCGCAAACAATAGAAAGATTTACCCATACACAACCGTATGAGGCTTCTCCACTTCTTTTTTTTATTTACGGCAAAAAGTTCATTACTTAGCGGGACTGTAATACAAATTGACGTAAGTGAGATATTCTTTATTCCTGTGAAATTCGTTTTTTTTTTATCGTGCGTGTAGCCTAATTTACTTTACTGTTTCTTACGTATACATGTGCGGTCAAACCTTCAAGAGTAGTGCCTGAATGGTTGGTTGCCTTGACGAACCAGCTGTTGCTTCTTATTCACGGCGAATCCCAAACACGTGTCCACTTTTTTAGCCCAAAATTCGTCGCCAGGCTTTACGCAGTCACTGGCGGAGGCAAAGACGTTCTTCCATTATGGATTTCTAGAACGTTTCCTTTTCATTCCTTTTCTTTTTTTCGTATTTTCATCTTCGGGCAACGTTCGTTCGCCTTAGGCTTTTAAGAGGCAGAAGACGTTGAATGAGGCCAGCAGCTTTGCCGCCTACTGCCTAGGTTGTGGTGCTTACTACACAGCACTCATCTTAAGGCCGTCAAGAGCCGGCGCATCTCTCTTTTTTATATTTTTGGTATTTTTTTTTTTTTGCAAGGTCCGCTGTGACCCATGGCACTGATACCTTGAGACAACTGTCACCCACGCAAATGCTTCAAACGGGGAGAGATTTTTATGAGTACCATCGATTTTTCACACTTTTCGTACGTGTATGTGGCTAAGATGGGGAGAAAGGGCGTAGTGTAGAGGGGGGGGGGGAGGGAGAGCACAGGGACGGCTTTTGCTTCTACTTTTATTTTTTTTTTTTTTTTTTATGTCTTTTAACATTTTTTTTCCGTGAAATAAAAAGACGATATCGGTTTTAAGAAAGTTGATGTGAAAAAAAAAATACACATCGCATACCGAAGAAAGAATGCACCTCATATGAAAAAAAAATTGGAAAAGTTTGTGTGCGTACGTGTGCGTGCGTGTGTGTGGTTCTAGCTGTGTAACACTTGCTTTTTGTATCGATTTATAAAGAACCCAAGATGAATAGCATCCATCCATTCCTTAAATTGTAGGCTTTGGGTTACTTAAAGGTGGGTTGTGCTGTTCCAAGGTATTTTTCCCAGAAGAAGAAGAATAAGAAAACTTATGGTTGGGGGTCGGTTTCTGAAACTCGAGTGTAAACAACGATTTGGTTGCTTTTTTCTTTGTTTCTTGCCTCTGTTTTCTTTGTGGAATTGTTATCAAATAAAGAGAGAGATACACACAAAAAAAAGACAGAGAAACAAGTACAGAGACAGAGGGAGAAACAGAACGGTAGCGAAAGGCAATAAAAAAAAAAGGGTTCCGAGTAGTGTGTCTTACTAATCTTGCAACCATATACAGTTTGTAGTTTGCAAACAATTTATTACAGCTCGTGGCAGTGAGAAGAACAAGGTAGAAACTTGTTTACGCATGGAAAACGCATATTTTCTAACCCTAAATTTGTAGATTGGTACATTTTATCAAGAGAACGTTACGGTAACATACCTCTGCAGTAATTGGCTTGATAATTATATTACAGGCTGAAAGTTTTACTGTTCCTTTAATTACCGTGCACTTACTGAGTGGGAAGTGTTGGACTAGTTATTCCTAATATAATATTTACAGTCAGCTGCGGAGATTTGTCAAGGCTGTTTTTTTTCCCTTCGATATTGTTCCTGTTATAGTACAGTCATTCGAAGGGGAAAAAATCGGCCTTACCTTGAGCGAATTCACCCGAAGGTGCAGTTTTGCAGAGATTATTGGTAGATTTTGCTATAGGATATATTATTTCACACGATCCAAGTGCAGCTGGTTACACTACACGTATTTGCACTACACGCATCATTACGTCATTCTCTTCAATTCCTTCCATAGTCATTCTCTTCTATTCCTTCAATGCACTAGACATAAATTGCTGTAAATAATATAAAGTTCCTATTTGAGAATTCCTATACGAAGCACTACTTATGACTTTCTTTTATTACCGTAAATCGCTTGTTATGCTTAACAGCCCTGGCAAAGCTTCGGCCCATCCCTGGAAATTTTTCTGCTAGAAACTGACTAACAACTTCAGAGGAAATGAGTGTTTTATCCCCTTAAATGGTGGTTTTTCTGTGCCAAAATTATCTAAAAAAAAAAAAGCAGAAAGTTAAAAAGCACTTTAGTAATTAAAAACACATACAGAGTAGCCATCAAGTTGTTTCACCAGCACTTGATGGCTACTCTGTATGTGTTTTTAAAATTATCTAAAAGCTTCATACATAGATCAAACTAAATGAGCTAAATGAACTAGTAAACTAATAAGCTAAAATTTATGGACGAGTGAGAATAAAGGCATGCAGTGCGTTAATGATAGACCGAATTCAGATCACGTACGTGAATGATCGCATAAACGCCGAATTTTTGCGGTGGAGTTAGACCTAAACACCCTCCCTGCACAAAAGTAAGATTTGAAAAATAAATTATACGTTTTTTACGGCCCACTCCCATTTTTTATGAAATAATGTTAACAGCCCATGGGCGATTTACGCTAAACCAATCAGGCCATTCGCTATGTTCGTTCATTGCCTTGGGACGAAAATGGAAATGGCAGCATTACTTTCTGCTGTTCCCCATTGTAATGTTGTACAAATGGAACCGTGTATAGGCTACATGCGTTATTCCGTTTAGCATATGCTTTGCCCAAAGACTTGTGTTTAAAATTCGTAACGAAGTACGAATTTGTTACGTTTTATTACGAAATCTCTTAACCGACTTTCCGTTTAGAAGCATCTGTGTATGAAAACTATTATAATAAACGTTAACAATCTTGTTTTGACTTGTGATTTTCTTTTCTCTATGATATATGTTTGTTTCCATCCAAAGCAATTAATGCGAATTCGTTTGAGTCTTTTTTTCATTTTTCTTAAGAATTCCCTTTTTTTCTTTCGTTGCAGTATCGGCCGAGTATCTGCAGGGCCCGGTCTTCATCAACGAACCTCCGGGAACAGTGGATTTCTCCAACAACACGGGTGCCCCAATCGGTTGTTCGGCAAGGGGCAGTCCCCTTCCTTCGGTCAAATGGACGTTGGGTGACGGATCGCACGTGACGGACGTGCCTCGGATTCGGCGGCTGCTCGGCAACGGTACGCTCTTCTTCCCGCCTTTTCGGGCCGAAGAGTACCGACAGGACGTGCACGCGGCCGTCTACAAGTGTGTGGCCGCCAATGCCCTGGGCGCTGTCGTCAGCCGGGACGTGTGGGTCAGAGCAGGTAAGTCTCCCGCTCCGTCGCTATCGCTCGCCTTTCGCCATCAAAATAAAAGGTCATTGCTGCGCTTTGCACAATTTTTTCCCCCTCCTCTTTTGTGACGTCTAGACCTCGCCAGATATAAAGCAGACCCCGAGCATGTTTCGTGAATAAGATTCAAAAGACTCCTCTGCTCCTTTTTATTCCAGTGTTTTTTTTTTGTTTTTTTTTTTTTGGTGGGGGGGGGGGCGAGTGCCGTTAAATGTGTTCAGAATTCAAAATGAAGTGTTTCGGAATTGTAAATGTTTGATTCCTTTTAGACCAAGCCTTTGATCAGTCATTCTCCTTTTGTGTCCGAATTGCTGCAACCATCAAACCGTCAAAGGACCCGATCAAAATCCCCCTCTTCCCCCCAAAACAAGACATGAATAAATATTTCTTAGTATTCCTCGTGATAGGCCTAATGCTTTATTCGCCCATTAGATTATTCTTTTGCAATAAAATTATCTTAAAAGGTTTGTGCTATTGAGAGCATTCGAGGGTATTCCTGTGATCACATTATGCATTATCTCATGCCGAATTCTATTCTAGCGCTTAATTGCAAGAACTACGTTCATCTCTTCCTCTCTGGTTCATTGACATCAAGGTCGAGTGGAACGATAGTATTAGGAAAGGTTGGTCATTCCCGAGCTCGTTATCTCTTCCCCCCCAACCCCCGCCAAATGACGGCACTGGGGCTTCGGATTTTAGGCGTACTTTTGTGCGCATGTGCATGAGTTATACGAATTCATTGAGTTGCATTGCGCAATGTATTAAGTCTACCTACCATGATGCTAAACTGTATTGTTTTTGTGGGGATATCCCTATAAGATATATTTATGTCGTTTCTCAAAGAAACGTTTCTTAAGAAACACGTGTTTCCCAGCAGGCTTTAGCCAACAACATTATTAACACGGATAATTAAAATTCCAGCGGAACCATTGTTTAATTAACATGTGACCTCAACAATCACAGCTTGTATTTTTTTTTCTGTATTACTCTCACATCTATCATAAAGGTCCTCTCATCGTCGTACAGATAACCCAGTTTGGTATTCGCGCTGAGTTCGTGCTCCCTAAAAACACACAACCTCCCTGAACTTCTCTACTGGCTTAAAAAAAATAGGGGGGGGGAAAAACCCAAAAAAATTAAAAGAAAGACGTAGGGGGAGCTAGTAAATTTGTAAGCTCACACACCAAACGGGGTGGAAGGCAAAAAATAATCTAGCTGTCAGACTAATTTGCAACCAATTCGCAACCCCCGTTTCCCTCGGTAACGGCGGGAGGGGGAGGGGATGTAAAATGGAAATAAACGTCTTTATTGTTTCTGTTAAAAAGGGAAGAAAATACTTATGTTAAGCCCTGGCAAACACTACGTTTAAAGGCCTGGAAAGGAAATTGTGATGTAGTAAAATCGTGTGTTAAAGTTTTAACGAGATTGCACAATAATAATCGTTTGGCCTCGCAGCGCTTGCACTTATGTAAGCAACGCAAACAGGATAGGAGTTATATGATGACGAATTAACAACTTTGTTAGGAAACCAAATAATAAAGAACATAATGCAATGCAGCCATGCGTTGATCAAACAAGTCGCTGAAATAACCAAGCATTTTATGGCTTAAACACCGGCCAGTTACGTACTCAAAATTCCGGTTGGTGGTGGTCGTCTGTTTGACTGGTACCGAAGCAGTGTTTGGTGTATAACAACTGCCGATAAACCCGTAGGCCTACAGCTTGAACTGAATTGTCCTCATACATAATAAACAACCGTAAGCATCGAAAGATAGCTGGCGCAGACGTTGAGACCAAAGAAGAACAATTATTGAGACGGTTCATGCTATTATCAGCCGCCGGGGTCGTGCAGAGTCGTTGCCATGGTTACCATTTTTATCTAGTGCTGGCCGTCCGGTGGTCATTTTCAGTCATGTTGTCAATAATTGGAATTCGGTAGCTTAATACCCACGAACACAATTTTACATTCGGAGCGGTCCGACTTATGTTTTATAATTAGTAGTCATTAGTTTGTTAGTCCCGAATTGCGTGCATTCATCAGATCGAAAACGGCGGCCATGTTGGATCCACAGATCACAGAAATACGTGACGTCAGAGGGGCGCCTACGCATAGAGTATGACGTCACACGAACTTTTCCCGCAAATATGCAAAAATTGTCGGAATAGACCGGTGTGATTGAGATGCATTGGGAACAAGGTCGACTGATATAAAAGCTCTGCTCCTTCGAACAAGGCGTTGAAGGCGTTTAGGTTAGGGGTTTGAATAATATCTCTGTAATGTGTGGTGCAGTGGCAACCCGGACCACTGCACTGTGACTGAGGTTGGCGCTAATGACCAAGCTGTCGACGCGCCATTAAGCCTCATTCCCCCCCCCCCAAGGCGTTGAGCTTTTACGTGTGAAAGTTACCAACATAACAATCTAAAAAGATACGTGTTTAAAAGCCACATCAAAACGGATTGCAAAGCAATTAAAGCTGATAAAAAAAAACTAAAGAACCTAAGTCGAGCCCTGACCCTTCTTTAAACTTCAGTAGCATCAGGAGAGACATAAAGGACCGTCTGTAGGGCCTGACTCTGTAGGGCATGTCAGTTTTAATATTTTACCACGCTCTATCTCTCGTTCAAGATCCTTGCGGCCAGTTATCGACCGAGTGACAGTACCTACTTTTGTTGGTTACCTGCATTCAAATTATGCGGTGTAGGTTTGTTCCTAATAAATACGTGCAATATCACTTGCAATGAAATTGGTTCAATTAAAGCCCTCCAGGAAATCAGCATTGTGTTTTTTGCCTCCAGCCTCCATGACAGTTCTTTCGCGGACCGGGGAGGGAAACTCAGCAGTGGTTTGGTAAAATAGGATTCGGGACTGGATCAGGACCACTGCACTGTGGTTGAGGATGGCGTTAATGACCTAGCTATTGACGCTACATACAACCTCGATTCCTACTCTTTCCCCACCACCGCATGGAGCCGGGAAGACTGACCCGTAGCTTCTTTCCCAGACGGACTTAAGTCAAGTGATGGAAACTGACGTGAGAGTTACAAGGATACATCGAATTTTGTTTTCAGTTTTCTTTCGAAAAACCCCTTAGCCATTTCTTCCTTCACCAACATTTATATCCTTGTGGCAGGCCTACTCGTTACGAAATACTCACATGAAACAGAGGGTATTCCGTCTGCCTATAGATTTCTACCTGACCAATCAGCACACTATGCTAGATGCGACGCGAGACGGCGGAAAAACACATCCTAGTTCCAGTCACAAAAGTATATACACTTTTATCAAAATTTTTTTAAAAGTGAAAGGCGAATTTTCAGCAGAATTACTAAAGTTCAGCACCAGTAGCCTTCTGTCTTCATCAGGCAAACGGGTGGCTGAACACTTGTACTTCATCCTTGGGAAAAGTTTGAATTGCGTGCTGCAGGAATCAAGTGGCTGTTACGACAATTGGGCTCTCTCTCTTCGTGCTCATTGGTTGGTGGGCGAAGGACGGCTTTCCATCATGAAGTGAGATTGGAGGAGAGATCTGTTGGAGAGAGAGTTGTAATCTTTGCGATGCCTTGGTGGAGCCATTTTTGCAAGTTCATTAGTAGGATTCGGTTGTGTTGGTTGGTTGCTGAATGGTTCAAGACATTCAAACTCTTGTTGATGCAGATAATTTTGTGTGTGGATTTGAGCAGAATCTTTGTACCGCCCTAGGCAATTTTGTGCTTGGAGCATAGATGGTGGGCCAGCGCTCTCATATGTGGCTCATTTTGTGTGTTGGATTTGATCAGAATCAGGCCATTTTGTGTTTGGAGCATAGATGGTGGGCTGTTATTCCATTTTTCTTATCTTTGTTCTTGACAGCGTGCAAGTGTTCGTGCACTTTGGGTAACTCACCTTTTGGTCTGTCCCACGTAGTGTAGTTGCGTTCAGCACAGGGAACGGCATTCACGGCTGGCTTAGTTTGGGCAAGCCGGAAGTGCTATTTTAGGGATCTTGGATCAACAAGGGATCCCTGGCGTTGGCTTAGAATCCCTTCCTTGGGTAGTTGTTGGAGACCTAGCTTGAGTGACTTGGCCTTGGACCTCGTGTTGTACTTATGGTGTGTCTGGTGGGTGTGTGCCAAGTGTCTTGGTCCTTTTTTCACCCCCAAGTTCTCTCTCATGCCGTTACATGAGAGGTCTGGTGGGATATTTTTCTTCTTCTTGATGAAGGACTAAAGACTTTAACACCAAGACATTTGCCTGAGAAAACGAATTAAAGAGCTGATCCAGTCTAATCTCCTCATAAGCAGACTATTTGCTTAAATACAATCCGAGTGCGACCACACAAATGCTGAACTTTAAAAAAATGTATGCTTCTGGGTTTAATACTGGAAATCCACGAATTACTGATTCGTTGTGCAGACCAACGCCAACACAAAGTAAGGAAGATGGTGGAAAGTTGACCAAAACAGAACTACCAGCGTGGGTGAAAACACTTGGTGGGCAGGGAAACCCAACCTACTGAAATCGTACCTCCAACCCTTCCGGGTGCAGGAAAACATCACGTCTGAAGAGAACTTAACTGCAACAACTCACTGGAAGGTGGGATTCCGATACCGAAACCGAAACTGGCAGGAGCAACACAGTTCAACAAGTCGAAACTTTACCGAAAATAGCGTATCATTGATCTCGCACCTCTCGTCCCACATCCTCACCCCTGATGAGATGCAAGTCCTCCCAATTCACTCCGAATTCATCCTTGTGTCGAAACGGAATAAGGCTGACCAGAAACCTAACTTCGCAGCTGACATCCAGATTCTGCTAGAGAAGTATCATTGGGCACGGTATGTTAACCAAAAGTCCAAAGCTGTGCAGCCGACTTCAATTAATTTGTGTTTGATAAAATTTTAATAAAGGTGCCTTTTGGCAGGCCAAGAGAAATCACAAATGCATTCAATTCAAAGACAACTGTATTTAATTTTTGGGAATAATATTTTCTCCTTGGTCACAAAAAAACAATGAAAACTTACGACTGAAAGCCCTTACTAGGATGATCAACACTACATGACAACCTCCATCTTAGAATTCCAAGATGAAGGTTGTCGTGCAGTGTCCATCACCCTAGTATGGGTTTTTAACTAAATTTTCATTATTTTATTTTGACCAAAGGAAAAATATTATTCCCGAAAATTAAATTCAATTTGAGAGACAACTACATTTAAATACCATCCAGGTCGTCAAGGCCCTGGAGACGGTATGTGTCATTCCAGGAGAGGTTATCACGTCGTTTGATGTAAATGCGCTCTTCCCGAGCTTGTCTCGTAGCCTGATCTTGAGGAAGCTGGAAGAATCAGCCAACCGCTTGAAGGTAGACCCAAGTGAACATGCTTTCGACTGGAAGATCCATAAGATCCTTCTTGCCAACACATTCATAGATTTCCAGCATAAAGTATACAGAACCAGTCAAAGGCACTCCCATAGGGCACTCGTGCTCACCCGAATTGGCAGAAATAGTGCTTCAATTTCTGGATGAGAACGTGACCATTACCCACTCTCAGCTCAGTTGTTGGACTCGCTTTGTAGATTACACCCCAATGGGCTCCCAATCCCAAAATGTAAACATCATCCTGAACATCCGCAACGTTTGGGACCCCAACATCAAATTTACTGTAGAAACAAACAGAAATGGAATTCCAAGGCGACCTTTCTTGAAGTGATGGTATCGAGGAAAGGTGACAGACACTATTAGGAAAAACACAAGATACCATCACAAACCGAAAGATCCCTTATTTCTCTGGCTATCAGAAACCACAACTCAAAGCCATTGTAAAGAACGAAATGAAGAGAGTAAAGATCCAATCCAACTGAACTGAGGCAGCCGAACAACAGTAACTAGACGTGAAGTTCAAATTAATACAACTGGGGTATCCAGACCAGCTTCTGAATCAAGCCAATATTTAAGCAGGGAGGCGGCAAATCGACACGCAGGAGAACCGGTGCCCATGGCAAAACCCACTTCTGGAAGGCTTCTCGAGGTGCTAACCTATGCATTGGAGAAGAGCAAAAAAGAGCAACGAACCCTAACAAGACAGGGAAGCAAATGCTTTTTCCGAAATCAGCGGAGTTTTAAGTCTCTCTTCAGGATGAAGGATGAGAACCTGGCAGACTCCACACCAGCGAGCGAAAGTGAACCCGAAGTGAGAGAGAACTTGGAAGTGTAAAGTGGACCATGACACCAAGCAGATACCCACCAGCCCAACCACAAATGCCAGACGAGTTCCAAGGCTAATTCACTCAAGCTAGGTTCCCAACAGCAACCCAAGCAAGGCACTCTGACTGAACCCCAGCGATCCCTTCTTCATCCAATGCCCCCCGAAGAGCACGTCCGACTTCCTCAAACCAAGTCAACCGTGTACGCCGTCCTATGTGTTGAAAGCTGCGAGCGACATCTACGAGGGGGGGGGGGGACGGCAAAAGGCGGGTTAGTCAAAGGCTGCACGAACACCTGCGTGCTGTCAAGACAAAAGATAAGAAAAAAGGACTAGCGGTACACCATCTGTGCTCCTAACACAAAATCACCTAGGAAGAAACCAAGATTCTGCTCAAATCCAACACACAAATGAGCCACATCTGTGAGAGCTTGAATACATAGTCATTCGACATTTTGCAAAACAACCAATTCCCCCAATGAACTTCCAAGAGCCAATTCATAGCAAAGATTACAACTCTTGATTTCTCCTCCATTCCCACTGCAAGATGAAACGCCATCCTTCATCCACAATACAGTGAGCATGAATAGAGGGAGCCACTGTCGCTGGAACTGCCAGTTGGTTCGTGCAGCGCGCAGTTCAAACTTTTCGTGACGATGTAGTACCATCCGTTTGATGAAGGTAAAAGATTACTGTTGTTGAAATTAAGTAATTCTACGTAAAATTCGGGTTACAACCTGAAAGTAACAGTTTGATAAGAGCGTATGTACTTTTGTGATTGTTTGTAGAACCAAAGTAAAAATTAGCCTCAATTTGACGCTCTCTTTGCGGGAGGATTGAGCGGTAGGGGTGAGGGTGGCCCAATGATTAGCACCAGGTGTCTCATGCACCATATGTTAACGGATTCAAGCCTGGCTGGCGTCAACCTACCTCTGTGCATTCAGCAAGAGAAGTGCTCCAGAAATGCCGTGGTATTTCCTAGCAAATTGCCCGTCTCTGCTCCTCGATAAACTTAACAGTTCAGAAAGACTTTAAGTCTATTATTTTGCTTTTTTTGTTTTGTTGCAACTCCCTAGACTAACCCCTTGTGTATCTTGTCTTTCTGTTGTTTCATTCTTAAACGCTTTCTGGAGCACACTGTCACTCTCTTTTGTTAGCTTTTGTCCTCGAAATTCATGTTTAATGAAGTATACTGATTGCGACATGCACTTGTACAAGGACTTTAAAACTCGGATGCGAGGCCCCGGATTGCTGAAATCAAGGTTCTTTTCATGTCGTTTAGACTTTGTAAAAGTGTGAGCGACATGAAGCACACCTTTTAACTTTTAATCGCCCTTCAGGTCCATGCCCAATCTGCACCATTAGAGCAAATTAAAATTTAATGGCAAAGCAGCGTGAAACGCCAGGAACAATGAAAGCTGACTTGAAAGCAGGTACGCCGAGAGCACGAAGTTTCGGCGACGCAGACTGTACTTCTTTCAGGATTCTATTTTAGAATTTTTTTGCTGAGCACAAACGCTCTGTTTTCTTCAGTAGCTACCCAAGCAAAAATTGTTTGCTCAGGGGCGCAAAGTATTGGGAACTAGCTTGTCTAAGGTTGGGTGAATATAGTTATAATAACATTCTAAAATTACGTTGTTCCTTTTTTGTGGGTCTCATGAATTAGTACCCCCCCTTCTCCCCTTTCTAATAACATTTCAAAATTACTTTACTTATGATAAAGACCTTTGAATATATCTACGACGTTGTACTCCCCCATTTATGCAATGTGTGGCACAGTGGCAACCCGGACCAATGCACTGTGACTAAGGTTGACGCTAATGACCTAGATGTCGATACGCCATTAGCTTCAACCCCCCCCCCCCTCCATCTGTTATGTTTATATCCATTCTTGGGCCTCCCCATGGAGCCGATCCCCAAACGTGGAGCCACGCCTGTTCTCTTCCAACTGCGTCAATTATCTTCAGACGTTTGTTTCTCCATTTAAGTCGTTATTACGAACATTTTAAGGTAAACTACATTGTCTGTGATTTGTGTGGGCGTTTGCAGTATCGAACCCCCCCCCCCCCCCCAACATTCTAATTACGTTTTTCAAATTAATTCTTCTTTTTTTTGATTTTAAATAACAGATGAAAACACTTGATATTATCTACGACGTATCCATCCATTCATCCCTCCTCCCCTTCTGAAAATGTGAAACAAGCGTTGGTTCTTTTCCCCAGTTTTGTGCTAACCTCTAATAACATTGATCTCCACCGCCCCTTCCATTCTCAGAACCAGTACGTGACGGAACCGTCACATGACCAATTTCCTTCTCGTGTGGCATCGTGGGGGAACATTACCCAAACATTGTCTGGGCTTTTCTTAGTACGAGCCTAAATAAAGGAAATTTGTTTGTACGATGACTATTTCATTATGCCATTTTAGTTAATTTGCAACATATATTTTTCGTAGGAATATCTAAAACTGCTTGTCTTGCTCTGCTTTTCATGAACGGTGATGGTGACTGTTAACTTAAAAATGAAATGAAAAAAAAAGGCAAGATACAACAGAAGTGTGGTGTCAAACCTAAAGTCTTGTTCATTTTCGTTTTCAATGTGACCCACTGGAATCAAAATTACCCTAAAAAAATGTTACGTCGCACTAACCTGGCAATAAAAAAACTATCAAAATCCTACATTGTAGTGTTCTGTACAGCCGAAACGGCTGAGAAAACTACGGCAACGATTTTGTCCGTCTGTCCGTCGCTTTTTCCAACTTTGGAACGACACCAGATAAAAACAAAATATTTTCCACCATTAGATACAACGGCCAAAAATTAGGTTTAAAAAACACGGCAAATTAAAGATTGCTGCTTTCTTATATCTAATAGGCTTTCACGGCGTAATTCATTGAAATAATAAACATCCGCATTTAAATAAGCATCCGTCGCATTTAAACACCCCAATAAAACACGCAACAATCAAAAACAAGGATTTCGTTAGCTTCAATAAGATCATTTAAAATAGTCTCCATATACCGTGTTGCATGGCAAAATAGGCCTATACTCTCGACCAAATTCTCCCGGTTAGCTGTTACTCACTAAATTAAAACTGCAGGTAAAAAAAAATTAGGTTTGAAAGTTGACAATTGCGCTTAAAGTTAAAAGTAGGCTTAAAAGCTATCTCATTTTTACCCGGCAACAGTGATGGTTACTATACTTTTAGATTACATAACACAGAGAGTGCGGTTGCAGTGCAAGGTATGCTCGTCAACAGTTTCGAAAGTGGCGGAAGTGTACGGTTGCGACTGGGTAGTCGCTGCAGCCTCTTGTTTAAAGATTAATTTGAGGAAAAATTACACATGTCACACACGAGTCTGGGTTGAAAAGTGCTGAAGTAACCACAACAACAAAGCTTGGGCTGGCGCTTTTCACTTTCGAGCGTATGCTAAACAAGTGTATGATGCACAATGGTCCAAAAACTGTGCTTTGAGGAATGTAGGTATACTGTGCCTTTCACGTTGATTGCACACCAACAATTTCGCTGAACCAAAGGAATTTACTAAACGGTGGAAACGATTTTCTACTAAGGAAGTTGCAAGCCTTATTTTTGCCAAGCAAGGCTTGCAGGGTAATTGCGGCGGCTTTTCTATACAGACGCTAAAATGTTTAGAGCCTCTAACAACCTGACGTATGAAAATGAGAAAGCTTTCGTTGTTAGCGAAGGTGATACGTGATTACGTAGTCTGTTGGTGCTGTTAGTAGAAATTGCTTAGTATGTTACAAAATTGATTAGCCACTCATTAATTATGATTGTAATGCTGATGTAATTGTACCGAAAATATTGTCACTAGTACCGACCAATTTGTCGAGGGGTACGTTCCCACGGATCTTGTTGTTTGGTGCGAGTCGTTGTTATCCTCAACTGGGAACGCTAAAAAGGTAGTCGTGTGTGTGACTCGGTCCAGGTCCTCCTGGAATTAAATCTCAACGCCAGACCTGACGCAGTGCCTGACCCTCTTCCAATTTCACCTGAGGCAGTATAATCAATCGGATACGTCGTGTTGTGGAGTGGAATCGATACTCGAATTTAGTCTAAACTGTTGTCATTTATTCGGTGACTGAAGATTATTTAATTTCATCTTCTTCCAACTTTACATATTGCCATATGTTCCAATGTGTCGTCATGAGCCGTCGTGGCTTTTTCTGGCTTTTCCAATTTTTGATAATAATCGTTTATGTTAAATGTTCATTGACTACTGACTCTCCATACCGCTTATTGCACCCGGACCACTGCACTGTGACTGAGATTGGCACTAATGACCTGGCTGTCGACGCACCATTAAGCCTCACCCCCCTCCCTATAGTAGCTTGTAGAGACACAACGGAGATCCACTATTCACTTTGAAGTAGGTAGCTGGACAGCATCTTTAACGGTTTAGGCCTAATGCACAATGGCTGCCATGTTCAAAAGACAGTCTTCAAAAAGCTCAAAACGTCTTCCACACGACGATACCCAAAGACCAAAAGACATCACAATAAGAAGTGGTGATACAAAGTTACCCCGAAAAGAGGAAACACCAGAAAAAGTTGCACCTTACACTCAAGTAACAGCCAACGCATAGGGCATTTAACAATGATTACGACAGTTGAGTACTGAAGAGGGAAGGGTGAAAATTACAAAATTGGACAAAAGAGTGGACATCAATGGACAAAAAGTCCACAACAACAAATCGCATTGTTGACAGAAACACTCAAGTATCAAATGCAATAAAATTCAATAACAACAAGGTACACAGAAAACTTCATTAAAAAATAACCGGGCTACTACACCCGAAATAATAGACGGAAAAAAATGTCCAGAAAAAGTTCTTGCACAGAAGCAAGCGAACATTTCCAATATCGATCTTTACGAGCAAATCTGGATAATTCTGCTACCACAAACGTGATTGGCTTTAGAAATTATAAAATAACCGACTACGTTGTTTCCAAACGGGTAAAATTGGCAGAGATAACAATTTGTTTTCTTTACCATTTAATTTCTGCATTCTCCACAAACTCAAAGAACTGTTGCTATGGTGTATTATGGCAAATGGTTTTGCATTGTTCGTTTATTGCTCGGAGCCGCTAGCCTTGTAGACTAGGATCCCTTACCATGGCGAATAAAAATTAGCGTAGCCATCCAACGGAAACACGGATATCTCTGAAAATATTTGAGGTGGGAGATTCATATTCGAACTCGTTAATTTTATGCACAAAGCTACCTTGCCGTGAAATTTCAACTTTCAAATTTCAACTTTCAATTTTTACTAAATCAGAACAAAATGACGAAAGTTATCGATTTCCCAAACATACAAACACACGAACAGACACACATGATTGAAATTCAATCGAGTAATCGCCGTCGCTCGCTTACTCAAAAATGCTACATTTTGCAGAAATGCTGCCGTTATTGGGACGATCCATTTTTTTGGTTTAAAAAATGCTACATGCCGTGCAAAATGCTACATATGGGGGGGGGGGTGGGGGAGGACACTGTTCCTTTCCTGTTTTGACCTCAACTCAGTTAACCTTACCGTAAACAT
Source organism: Lithobius niger (assembly GCA_023313725.1). Taxonomy (NCBI): domain Eukaryota; kingdom Metazoa; phylum Arthropoda; class Chilopoda; order Lithobiomorpha; family Lithobiidae; genus Lithobius; species Lithobius niger. The sequence goes on along the minus strand of JAHWFP010224134.1, from coordinate 29,041 downwards.
CAAACAAGTTCCTTTTTGCCTCTTACTGAGAATGAGTATACAAAGAACTTTTTTTGTGTGCAATGAATAATGCATCAGTTAATTTTCCGCACGACTTTCAAAGTATTTTCTAAAGCTGCTAGAGTTTTTCTGCTTCTATTAAAGAGTAGCTCCATTACAGCAGAAAAGACAAAACACAGCATCCTCAATGAACGATTTTCGTCGGGCTTGATCAGGTGGGTTTTAATGACACAAAGTAAAAACTTGGTTATTCAGGCCCCATGAGTGAGAAAATGCCTGCTGTCACTCTCCTAGGGTCATCTTATAACTTGGGATGATAGGTCACAATAGAGCCCAAATATACGATAGCTTGAGTGTCAGCAAGCAAAAACGTGCTAACTAAGGCCCCCAGATTAAGAAAATGCCTGCTGTTGCTCTCCTTGGGTTTGGGTCATGTTACAACTTGGGGTCAAAGGTCACAAAAAGGCCAAAATATGCAATTAAATGCATCAAATAAGGATTTTTGTCGAACTGAACTGGGTGTTAACGACAACCAGCAAAGACTTGGTCATTGAGGCTCCCTGATTGAGGAAATGCCTGCTGCCGCTTTCCAGGGTATGAGTTAGCTTATAGAGGGGGGTCAAAGGTAACAATAACGAAACCATTTTCAAGGCTTTCAAGGCTAACTTAAAAACTAATTTCAAGATTCTCTAAATAATAGTAAATTATGAAAATTACCAAATGTGTCTCATGAGGGATGAAAGTTGTCGATAATTTTTTTTTTCGAACCGAGTGCTATTTAGACAGACACTCACTTCCCAAGTGTAACGAACGAGGCAAGTTCTCTTCTAATAAGCAACACGACGGTTGAAAAAATTAGGTTACTTCCAAAGTCTCACGAGGTATTTAATGTGGGATTCTCCATAAAGAATTAAAGCGAGAATTTTTTGTTTCCTTTCCCCAAAACAGGCACCATGGTCGACTTATACTGAACTTGCTACACACAAATGCTGTGGAGGAGCAAGTAAACTTCATAAAATCGAATAGAAATATGAAACCATAGTTCGAAGTTATTTCAGAGAATTGTTTTACAGAAAGAAAACAAAAAGCCCTGGTCGGTGCTATAAAATCTGAAAATTGGCTCGTCGGTTCAACCTCTAGGTGAGAGCAAAAGTTATAGCACATTTGGCTTTCCATGTCAAGAATATTGTAGTTAGATTAAAAAAAAAATCCTGCGAAAGGCCCTAGGCCATGTATTGTCCATACCTACGTTTTAAGCTATATAACTTGAAAATCGATTCTGTGGTTCGATCTCCAGATGAGGGCTAAGAGTCCCAACAACAACAACAAGAAATGGCCATACTGTGGACGCCGAATGGTTCGATTGTTTTCATTAAAGTTTGTAATGCAGTGAAATAGTTGCGACACGACCCCATATACCGAATTTCGTTGGTCTCTGTCAATTCTGGGCGGAAATATAGGATTTCAAAGTTTGACGTTTAACATGGAAGTTCATGCTGAGGCATACAGTATTAACTTCATTTTATCATAGCACAGTCACAGAAATCAAAACCATTCCATGGTTCTGACATCAAAAATTCCCATTTTCAAGGTTTTCAAATCCTGAATCTTGAATTTTTAAATGTAAGGGCTTTTCAAGAAAATTAAGGTTGCGTACGAACTCTGCATGAACGAGCAATGACAAACAGTGTTAAGTCTCTGGCCCAGCATATGACAGCGATAGAGACTCATTCAGATATTCGTCACACTACAAAAACGAATCCACTTTAAATGGCAATTACATCCATTTTGCCATGCATGTTTGACTTTTGGATCACTTACACAATAACTAAACACAAGAATTGCGGTAAGAATACGTTACGTACGTCCAATATAACAATTTAATTACTGCATGACCAAAACACGGCACGGAGGTCGCCATTGTTTTGCTGGAACGCGCAGAAATTAATGCCGGCAGACGGATTTCTTCGATTACGACTCGCAGCCGATTGAGATAGCTATATTGACTATGTGGAGCTCAAGCGTCTGACGGCCTTAGCTGGCTACTACACTGCCGGCCAGTTAAGGCCGTCAGACACTTGAGCTCCTCACAGTCAATACAGCTATCTCAATCGGCTGCGAGTCGAAATCGAAAAGTGACATCTGTCGGCATTAATTTCTGAGCATTCCAGCAAAACAATGGCGATCTCCGTGTCGTGTTTTGGTGATGCAGTAATTAAATTTTTATATCGGACGTAAGTAACGTATTCTTACCGCAATTCTTGTGTTTAGTTATTGTGTGAGTAATCCAAAAGTCAAACATGCATGTCAAAATGGATGTAATTGCCCTTTAATAATATATTTTTTAAAGTCCTGGTTTTCACATCAAGATAAATGACTTGGCAAAGTCGGTTGATGCGTAGAGCTAAGGAGGAGCACACATTATATGGAACATCAGCTACAAAAAAAAAAAAAAATTAGAATGTTCGATGTGCGTCCGCATCACACCTACAATACAAACCGGTCAAGAAGTAATTGCTCCTTTCAAAATGCTGCACCAAACTCAGGACAGGAGGCACAGGAAAGAGAAGAGGTGGATGAACATTGAACATGCGCCACATAAATTTAGATAATCCTAATGTCTTGTAATTCAGCCGGGTAATCCAAAATGACTATACTGATAGTAAGTTTACTGCTTGTTTCCTTAACATACGTAATGAATTATTGTCATTCGTTCTCGGCAATTTACAATTAACTCCAAATTAGGGCCTGCAGCAAGAGCAGTAAGTTATGCAAATGAGTGAACGCAGGTGGGATTACATTACTTTGATTAGCTATAATTCACGTACTCATGGATGAAATGAAGCGCATAATTGTGGTTTGCTCACTACAATGAATAATAATTATAAATATTCGTTTGGCAATTATTTACGCCTTGCCCACACGGTAGACGCGCGCCGTGGCTATAGCCATTTTAAAATGGATGGGCTTAAAGTTGCAAACACTGCACTGAAAGCAGATAAGTTACACTTCAGACGTTGAATTTTGCATTATTGCGAGGAGTGAGTAATGCAGAATTCAGCTTATGAATTTTGACTGCTATACCTTTAATCCAGTGTAACTCTTTTTTTTAAGGTTCATTAATTTCAATTACGACTTTAATCTCGGGCACTAATGAATAATGATCTGCGAAATATAATTGTTCATTTCTGTTCAATCGCAATTGATTTGTTAGCACAAACGTAACTCTTCATTTTCGTTACATCCGGAAAGAAAGAACTAACTTTTCATTTTAAATGAGGTAGCCATTGTGATTAAGCAAAGAGAGAGAGAGAGAGAGAGAGAGAGAGAGAGAGAGAGAGAGAGTGAGAGAGACCATTACCTCACCGAAAACTAAATTTATTTACAAAATAAATACGGATGCCTTTGCTCTTTGCCTTATGTTGCCTTTGTCAGACTGCTTGAGCGGGAGATTGAATCCACGACCGTTTAAACCAAATAACCAGATTCTACCGCTGAGCCATATTGACACGGGCTAAAATATTCGGGACATAGACCGTGTCAGTTTGGCTCAGCGGTAGGACCTCGGCATTTTGTTTCAAAGGTAGTGGGTTCAATTTCCTGCTCAAGCTGTCTGAAATTTAAGTCCAAAAGGCAACGTAAATAGGTTTGCATCTGTACTTATTTAAACCTTCTCGAGCCCATTTGGCTTTCTATGCTGTTAAATTACAAAATGTTCAGTATTTACCTAATGTCGCTGAAATATTTCTTAGAAACTTGGTTTGTATTCCTGAAAAGGCATTAACAGCATAATCGTCGTTATAGCAGTGAATGAGTGATTCGCCTCCGGCCCAGTCATTGGTACCCATTGTTAAGGGGACGTCGCTCCTACATTGGCTTCCTATAAATAGCCAGTGACAATGTGAAATACACAAGAAAATGAACTCCTGTCACACGACGAAACATCACACCAGAGAAAGAGGTAATCCCCGTTAACTAACCGCACTCTGTAGAGCTTTTCGACTAGTTAATCATAAACAAAATAGACAACTACATTTAGAGCTACACCCCCCCTGGCACCAACACCACTGTTGACACTCCACATTGCAATTGTGTTGTAAACTACGCGACATTCAGTATTTGATTAGTCAGTTACATCTCTGGTCAGTTCATCTTTTGGTCCCTAAAACCCGTATGTGAATTCTAAAAGCACCGCGTACACAACTCTTCTAAGTAGTATTTAGATAAAAAAAAAATAGTATTTAGATAAAATAAAAATATGCTGTTTCGTTTACCGATACAACTTAACACATGACATTGGTACATTGCCAAACTGCTATAACTAATTAAGGTCACTCCTATAGAGCAGTGACATTTGCCGCCATATTGGCACCAGTATGGGTTTTGGAGGGCATAACTACAAGGTGCACTACATACAAATGGAGTGAAAAACAACGGAAGAGCGGATATCTTAAAATAATGTTGTTTTCTCCAACAACAAAAATCGCGCGTTTTAGGTCTAAGAAATCACTCTTCACAGCATCGGCTTCAGTATGACGCCCTTCTGTTTCTCACTGCAGTGCCCCTTGCAGCTAACCCATTAAGGCTCCAGCATAGAGTTATACAACGTCGTGTCACTGCTCTATACATAACGTTGCTCTGAACTGGACTCGGAATAGTTTTAAGGTCAGTGAGCATCGTTCAGTGATTATGGCATTTAACTCAAACTCCACAACGTTGCTGTCGTTACCTTGCTCCTTCGGTAACATCGGGTTATATCCCTAGATGGCAAATAGTTCCTCTTTTTTTCAAAGCTTGCGGGTATACCTCGTGGGCACTTAACAAATACTTACGATTCTTACGAAACATCAAACGTATAGAGCAGGGTCAAGTGACGTCATATGGCTACAAGAGAGATACCTGCAAGGGGCACTAGATTGAAATGGTGGGTTAAACAACGGCACTTCAAGGAAAGCCAGTACTTTGAGAGTGGATTTTGTAGGCTTAAAAAGCCGTTGTTTTCTCCAATCCCTTATGCTGCTTAGGTTGTAATTGGAAAACAAAGATTCCACTTGCTTAAAATGTCAGCAACTGCCAAGAAATCGACAAAAATCGCGCGTTTTAGGCCTAAGAAATCCAATCTAGAGCATTGGCTTTCAGGAAGACGATCTTCTTTTCCCCCACTAGTGCACCTTGCAGATAACCCAGTAACTGGCTCCACCGTAGAGTTATATACAATAATACTACGCCGTGTCACTGCCCAATTGGTGCTTCTTGGAGATCACTGATGATTGCTGCTTTGTATCTTTCCTTGCAACATTTCTTTCACAAAAAGTACACGAGTTTTTAAAAGAAGCTAGCAATATCGTTCGCTTCGATCACTCAATAGGCGTCAGTCCATGGTTCGTGTAATTTCTTTGATTCCAAGAGCACCACAAAGTCAATTTATTCATTATTTCGACGCAAACTAATTGCATTTGTTGTCCACAGTTCGTTCATCACATTCCTCAGCACGTCTGCATTTCACCTACATCATTCAAAACATACGATTTGTTTGTTTGTACGTTTCCTCCTCCAGAAGTAATCCTCTACGAATGCGAAAGGGATTGAAGGAGCAAAGCGAAAGAAACATTGAAAAGGTTTGGTTTGCGTGGAAATCTCTCACTTTTGGTAGCTCAGTCCACGCACCTTTGTGCTTCACAGAAACACGAATGTTTGACATCCTTTTGAAGCCAGGCCTACGGGTTTGATTTTTCCATGCAGCAAGTCAGTTGATACAAAACCAAATTAAGATCTATATACAGTATATTGCAAAATACGTCGTCCTTTTAGCTTATTTTTTCCCCAGATCATCTCAGTACGTAACTAATAGCTTCAAGACGGTTTGTTTGCCACGAATTTTAACGCGTGCATGAACAAACTATGACGTCATCAACAAACATCATGAGAGAAAAAAAAATTGGACGTTATTTTTTCAGATTTTCTCGCATATTTGAGGGTCATAATATCAGGTTACAGCGATGAAAATATGTCTAACCAATTTCGTTACCTTTCATTTGGTCCTATACTCCCATCTTTGTAGGTGCCTTGGTTCAAGAGGAGTAGCGGTACAAACTCACTCACACACTCGTACGCACATCATACGTTTTTAATCATGTATATCATTTTACGGGTCTTTGTTTACTGATCCCATAATAAAGTTGGAGAAATCCAAAAAAAGTTCACATGTATACACAAAATAGTGGCGTTTCGGGGCTGAAGACTATGCGTTTTCAGGCAATGACTAACTCACGCAAATGGTGAGTGTGTCAAGACATGAAACACATTGCGAGAGTAATCTACACAACAATAAGCATAATAAAATATTTCATAATTGTAAGACTACAACTAAAAGGCCCTATAAGTGTGGTAAAAAGTTGACAATAGGTAACCTGATCAACCGCTGCGTGTGTCCGAATATACAGTTTTGCTGTAAAACTGCGAAAGCCATCAAATCTCCAATAAATCGAATGTTGAGATTTTTTGGCTAATTGATTGCTGGAAATTATCTATGGAAATTGCATCGAACTGCTTACATCCAATTATGCACGGTACCGAATCTCATCGAATTTCGTACATGTCTACAGTATCGAACAACTGCTTACAAATATTCACTATATGTATATCGCAACGAAGTGAATCAAACTGATGCCATAATTCAATCATTGCACCGAATCACATGGAATTGTTTACATTCAACTGACTTTGGCGTAGAATCGCGCACATGGCTGTAGTATATGGCATCGAATAACATTAAATTGTTTACTTTCAATAGTCTGTTGCACGAAATCGCTTCGAATTGCATTCAGCAGTTTATTACCTTTAAAGCAGTCTATGGCACCGAATCACTAAATTCAATCGTCAGTGACTTCGAATTGCTTGCATTTAATTGTCTATGGGTCGAATCTTATTACTTAAATAATTCATTACTCTATCGCATCGAATTGTTAATTTCAGTAGTTAAGGACGAGGAATCGAGTTGGCTAATCCACCACCTAGTGTCTTCTCAACTTTAGTTAATCCTTGCTAGTGTTGGAGATTTCATGACGGATATCATCTCCACTTTAATACACAACACAAAATGGTATTGGTCGAGATGGAGTCTTTCATTGAAGTCCAATACACGAATGTATCGGCTGTAGATGATGAGGTGAAGCTGGTCGTAGCACAAAACCAAGTTTTTATTTTTGATCAAAAGAAGATTGACAAGTTTCAGTCTGCTGTCTCGAATGCGAGCCCACAACTGCATATACTTATATAGCTGGGCTTGTTAGGTATTCCTATACTATTTTAGATTCTGGTTGGCCATTCGCGCGTATTTTCGGAAAATGGATTGATCATGCCTGGTAAAATTTCTTTTCGAGCAGACGAACCAATATGGCTACCGTGTCGCTCACTTCATCGCTTTCCCAACGTGAAAAACGTTTGAATTTACAGGCTAGGAAGATTGTTTGGAATGTCTTCTAATACATCAAGGCTCTGTACTCAACACGGATGCTGAAACAACAAATTCAAGAGGACGGCATTGCCTGACGTACTCGGAGAACGGCAAGACGTACCTCGTCAGTAGCAAAAACCGTACCGACAGCCAAGGTAGGGTTAGGCCTAACGTCGCAGACATTATGTACGCCAGACGCTCAATGCGTGTGCAAGGTTCCAGTCACCGCCAACATTAGTGCATACGCATGACAGGCGATTGAAAACGATCATAAAATACAGATTTTCGAGTGACCAACCAGAACCTAAAATAGTATAGCTCCTAGGGATCCGTAAGAAAACTCGTAGTCACCCATTAGACTGCCTTTCCAGTCATTTTGGAATAGCTACACATCCGCCTATGTGGTCCTCGACCTTACGTACTAGCAACGGTGGAGTCATGACTTCTGCTTCGTTTTCAACTCGGGGATCTAGCATTTAACGGTTCTTGACTACTTTCTCCACTGGCAGTAGAAACTTGTTTCTTCAGGCAAGCTTGCCATGATTAATTAACATAGTAGGGTTTACCCACGGCACTCTTTATTGTGCACCTCCATAAATCATTGTAAAACCATTTCGAAATGAACTTGCAGTAGTACTTCCTGCCATAAAGCTACACACGCACCAGTTTGACAGAAGGCGGAAAGAAAGGCGGGCAGTGTATATTTATCTTACTTTTTTCTTCGAGAGGAAGGGGAGGAAAGAGAAAGAGGGGGAAGGAAGAAAGTAGCCCTTTTATTTTGTTTTATATATATTATATTGCATGGTGAAAGAAAAGCTTCCGAGCTTACCAGCACTTCCTCCATCACGGGCTTTAAGCATCCGCATCTCGCTTTGGTGTGTTTATATATATTTCGTTTGTGCTCGGGTAGAGGATGCATTGCTAACTTAAGGGTTCATTTATCATAAGCTCAGAGCAAGATTGGACGAAAATTCACGGGGCCATTCGGAAAGAAAATGAATTGCAGCAAGCAGTTGTGCCTAACTGGATTGCGTACCCCCTCTTGCCCGGTCAAAACTACTTGGCGCTACGCAGAACCAGAATCGCAAATTTAGGTGTGATAAAAATGCCTAATTCACCGGTTACTGATGACCGAGATGCTAAATTGGTTTTTTTTGGCAGCATTGAGGTTAGGTTAAATTCAGTTGTTTTCAATGTAGGGTCGATTGTTTCGGCTACTCCTGGTTTTGAGCGGTGTAGACTATTGAAGAACCGCATGCCCGTGCACGAGCCTGAACCGAGACTTGCACTAACTTGTAGGCTTTTCCTTACCCGATTCTTTCTCATTGTGGATTCGTTCGTCTTCAAGGGCGTTTTCGAAATAACTTGACTTAGAAAGAGAAAGACGTCCATTTCGTCGCCACTGCTGGAAAGTAGCCATTAAGCATAATGTTTTGAAACCATGCTGCAGCCGACGTTACGCCAACTCGGTAAAGAAGGGTAGGCACAATGAAATTCCCCATTGCTGAGGCAGCAGTATTCATTTCGTAAATAAGCTTAAATGATGCTCTCCAGCTGCGAAAGAGAGTGCTCTGAAAATAAGTCACTGCCAATTCATTAGAAATGTTACGCAATGAAACCGCTAAAAATTTCCATATTCTCAGCTGTTGTTAACCCAGGCTGCAAATGCACAGTCCATGCGCGAAGGACTTTGTATTTGCTCTCTGTTCTGAGAACAACGAGAAAGAACGTGTTTGTAAAATCAAACTTGTTCCTCAGCTAACGCCATTTCGTCCTTTGCATGCCTTTTTACCAAACTCTAAGCAACTGTATATCAACTGTATAAGCAACTGTGCAAAAATCTATACACCTAAATATAATCTTTACTTTTTAAACACGTTCTTCACAGATTTCTGATAAGTTTTGTCTGAGAAATTGTGTAGCCTTGGAATTATCTGATGAGGAGTGCCTGTCCGTTATCGTTTTGATTTCACCAAGTCGTTCTAAAAATCCTCCTGGATCGACCATTATGAACTACGAAGTGGTAACTACTGTTACACAACACAAAGTGGTTTCTAGAACTATGAGAGAGCAGTGCAGAAATCTGCTGCTTCTGCTGCGTAGCCGTCTACAGGAAAAATCGTAGGATTTACTGGAATCCAACTTTAATGTTGGAGAAGATAGATGTGCTCACTTGTAAACTTTTTAACTGCCATACTGACTTCTAGGCAATTTGTGTTCAAGTTTCTTGTCAGACACGGGTTTCCATTCGGTATTCAGTTATTCTAGAGATGATGGAAGCTAACCAATGGCTTGTGCTTGCCCCCACTTTTTTTTAATTTGAAAAAGTTTGTGGGAAACACATGATAGCAGCACATCCGGTTGAAAGAAAGATGGTGGAAATCTCTCACCTTAAGAAAAAGTGGAAGTCTGTTAGTTTATTGGTTAATAATGAGTGTCAGTCCGGGATTGAGAATTCGCTACTGACTTGCAAGAAAGCAACCCATGAGTGGCATGCTGACATCAGTTACCCACCAAAAGACTGTTGACTACTGCCAGGTAGGCTGGGCAGAGGACAAAATCAGCAAACCCACCCTCAAATTTACAGCCATGTGGATCTGACTTCCAGTAATTTTCCAACAGGGCCCGAGACCACTCACTCACCAAAAAACTCAAAACAATTACTTCATAATGACATCCATAATGCATAATGCATTAAAAGAGATTCAAAATCCCCACATCCAACCGTGTACACAACATCAGACACCCACAGATGTTGTAGCACAAGGTAGTTTCCATGAAGGCAACACCCACAAGCCGACAACTGACCTAGGTTAGTGCTAATGACCTAGCTGTCAATTTTTTGGACATTACGACTAAATCCCCAATCCTCCCGACAACTCCAGTCACTCGAAGCACACTTTGACCTTAATTTTGATCGGATCTTTACCTAACGTGAACTACTGGACAACTACTATACAATGACCGGTCCTCCCGCCAAGAGTACACATCTCACATACACAGTCCACCCACGTCTTTATTTCTGACCACAAAATTACACAAATGCGGTTTTGCACAAATCACATAGCAGATTATTGTCCCAAATAGACCTTAGCATTTCCAAACGTCTGGCAACTGAAACATCTGTGTACACCCAACCATTCAGGCACGTGCACTCTCTCCCACCCATCACCATCCTCCTTCGGATTTTATTCCACAAAAGATCCGACGCAAAACGTCAACCACCCTCTATTCCCTTTCACACTAGGCATTTACTGAAAACAGCAAACTGAACGGCACCCAGCACTGAACACCCTGTCCTCCACCCTTCTTCGTCCAAATGACTATCAGCACTTAAAAACAACCTTCTTGAGTTCAGGTCCATAACCGGCCTAACCTTAAGAGCTTTCATGATCTGCAGTGCAGAAATCCCCTTTCCTCTTAAGCTCATAATGATCTTAAAGAAAATGATGTCCAAAGAAAACAACTCCTCATACCTCCGTCATGTTAATCATGCGTCCACCAATTCTTCCATTAGACAGAGAAGAGTTTCAAACCTCGTGTCCCTTCTCTTCATAACTTCGGCCAACAAGACAGGGTGACCGATACCTACGTCAAATACAGGCAATGCCCTCTCTGCGTGATCTGGCATTAACAGTCTCTAATGTTACTCCTCAGTTGGTTACATCGACCACGACATCACCATATTTCATCACAAAGAAGATGTGTACCCATATACCTTCCACTCTCTCCAGTACTTCCATAACTTCCACTAGCACAGCACTGTGGTTGAGGTCGGCACTAAGGGCCTATATGTCGACTTGCCATTAAGTCTCCCACCTAACTGTTCAGCTACACATTTACTGTGCCTATAAGAAAGTATGAATACACAAATGACATTATCTTTTTTATCTTGCTTGAGGAACTAAAACGTCCTGTGGAGAAACACAGATTTTAGTGTTCCAACCCTGAAGAGTTGTCCTTCTGCCAAGGTGAAGGTGGTCTCAAAGAGCCAACCTGGTCGTGTCTTGTTAAAATCATGTTAAAACAAAAACGGCTACCACATACACTGAAAAACCACATGAAATATCCAAAAGCACCACACATAAAATAACACATTCACGTTTATACGCCAGTACTAGGCGTCATTATCAAATCAAATCATTAAAATGTAAAATTAAAATTAAAATGGAGTCTGCAATATGCATAGCTTCATAAAAGTAAGTAAATTAGGCATTTTAATGTTTTCAGTTCTGATGAAGCTGAGTAGTCACGTGGAAACGTCACGTGATTTGTTACTTTTATTCGTGCTTCTTTTGGCTATTTCATGTGTTACATCAGTGAAATAACACACACTGAAGATATCGACAGAAAATATCCATCAGATTCCTAAATCGCACCATGCTTGCAAAGCAAAAGATTTGAGAGTTGCTGCAAGTCCGATTTATTCTAATGTGTCTACAAAACGTACAGCAGTCAAAAGGGCAAGAACTGCTCAGTTTAACTGCCACTTAGCAAAGCCCTCTTCACTTGCATGTAGTGGTGAATCTACAAATTTGTATTGATGGAGAAAGGGGCAGTATTTATAGTGACTAGACGGATTTCCGTATACAATTGATTATAAAACATATTTGTTATTTTAGGTGCGGTGGGACAAATGAACACATGTACATTTCGCCTGTGACCCCCCCCCTTTCGAAAGGGATCATGAAGCCATTGTAAAACTATCCCTCTAGTTGATAACGATCGCCCCCCCCCCCCCCCGATCCGCCATTGGTTCTGCAACGTCACCTAGAGAGGTCTTTACTTTGCATCAAGCTCTCTGATGCTGTAATACAAAATTCACGTAGGGACTAGGTTTCAGTGCATCCTTTCTTGACGAGTTAAGTGAGTGATCAATATCAACACTCCAATATTGCAGTCCAATTAATGCTCCAATGGTATATAATTCAAGGAGCCAAGTCGTAGCATTGTGTATATAAATTACCAAGAACCTAAACCCATGAAACGTTTTCTGACTACAGTACTTCCCCATAAAGGACAACGTCCGGGCCCCTTTCACACTAGGCCTAGCCCGGGCTTTTAAGTCCTGGTCGAACACGGGACTTGAGATTCCGATTTCAACGCCGTGTTCTAGTGTGAAAAGGGTCGGTGTGTGTGTCCGAGTTTTAGGGAACGTTTTGACTCTTCGAGCGCTGATATACTGTACAACAGCTACATAAAAAGGAAAAGCAGGAGGAGAGAAGGGGATATAGAGAGGGGAACTGGAAATAAGGGCTGTGCCTAGAATACTGTAGGCCACGATGTCGATCAACCAATTCCATACGCCTAGTGTGGGTGGGGTTGGTGTCGGGTTTTCTCGTGGTTATGTCTGTGTGCTTTATGTCAAGGCCAATGGCCGCAAATCTCTTTGGCCTAACGGCACTAAAATCCTTTCAACACTACGGTAAAAACTCCATGCCTATAGTCGACAAATTCCACACTAGGCGTGGTTCCAGGTCCTACCTGAGCTTTCACGTCCTGGCGTAACTCAAGACGCGAGACCAGCGTCGTGGGCAGGGAATTTTTTGTGGGGGGAGGGGTAAAACTCGTAATTGTAGCCACAATTTTAGCCCCCACCACAATTTTACGACTCCCCCACCCCACCATAATTTTACGCCCCCCCCCCAACACGACTAATGAATACAGTCCAACTCTTAAACTTAAAACCAAAACGACAAATTTTACGCACCCCATCGCAATTTCCCCACCGCAAGTTTACCCCCCTCCCCTCCCAACACGACGAAAGAATAGCGTCCAACTTTTAAACTAAAACGAAAGCAATAAAAAAAACAAAAAAAAGATTTTTTTTTAATTGAACTTGGGTACGCAAGCTTTTTTACGCCCCTCTTCAGTCTTTTTTTTTTGGGGGGGGGGGACGCAGGAGGAGGCAAGTGCAGCGGTAGCCACAATCCTGCTTGATACCCCAACCTCGATCCCGGGTTCTAGTGAGGAAGAATCGACGAGAATCCCTGCGCTTTACGGAAACGTTTTTACGCTTCAAGCGCTAATATAATACAGGGAGAAAAAAGGAAAATAGACGAAGAGAACGGCAGAGGGAGAATGCAACAACGGTAGCGCCGAGAATGTTGTGGGTGGGGGTTTGAGGCTTAATTACGCATCGACAACTATGACGTCAGCGCCAACCTCAGCCCCAGTGCAGTTGTCCGGGTTGCCACTGTGCCACACATTACAGAGATGTTAAAGAAACCCCAAATCTAGATCTATCAGACATCCCCTGCAAAAATTTTAAAATCCCGGACAGGAGGACAGACTTATCGCTAAATGAACGCACTATGTCTCGTGGAATGTTGAGTGGAAAATTGACTCCAGCTCGGACCCGGGCTACGGAGTCGGGGTTAAGCATGGAAAGGGCTGATCAGCTTTACTTGTGTAAAAGATTTTCTCGGCTTTAATAGTGGTTTTGTCTGTGCGTATAAGTCGGGGCCCAAAGCACCAACTTGGTGTTCGAGGTCGAATGTGGAAGCAGATTATGGAAGGATATACAGAGTGTACGTCAACACATACAGGTTATTTTCGCTCATAATACTTAACAATTCTTGTCTAAGATCATAAAAAACATTGCACAGACAACTGAAGCACTATAAAACGAATGGCCAGTAGTAGAAGAGGCTTTACGAAGATGGGAGAAGTGGGGGGGGGGGGGATTGAGGCATATTAGCTCTACGAAGGGTGCCGTCTGGAAACACAAAAAAAAACTGTCTTTTGTTGGTTTTTTTTTTATAATCTCCCGTTACTGAACAACGACTGACAGAAACAGGGGTGAATTTCCCAAGATTTGCCTGAATCTCTTCCGCCCACGGGGTTAAACTAAAACCAGTCAGCCACGAAGAGACGGGGGAGGAGAGGAAGGCTTGGAGAATTGTCAGTCAGCATGCGCAGCCGGTCAACAATATTTCACGACGTGACGCCGGCAATAAAGCAGCGGCCGTTCATTCCTTCTTCTTCTTCTCCTAATGTTCGTTAACAACAAAGTCATAAAAGAGGAAGGGGGAACGCCATTTTCTAAGCTATCCCGCGCATTACGGGGGCGGCGTTTGGCCTGGCTTCACTTTGGCAAAGTCCTGAAAAACGGGTCGTTTTATGTAGCCAGGAAATGGCCCGTCCATATGCGGTTCAGTGGCGGTTGCCTACCACATTTTAACGTCATTTCTAAACGACGACAGCAGCGTAGCGTGCACGTCCATCCTTCGTTCCAGCTTTTGGCGAGTGGGTGAGCGAGAGGGGCTTTCCGCATTTAACCTAAGACGGCGTCGAGTGGTAGCACGTTTTCTCGAGTCTTTTGGTGGTTCCTTTTTTCGTCTCCTGGTTTTCTCAGTTTCACTAATTAATCGTTGCCTGAAACTAATTAAAGGAACGGCTAAACGAGACCATTGCTAGCTCGCGTTAGTGTAAGTGCAAACAACCGCTCCTATTTGTAATAGAGATAGCAAGACGTAAACGTGTTTACACTACAGCTCGTTTCCTTCCATTTTTACGTGGAGTTTCTTTACTTTATCTCCCTTACGTCTCTTATTTACTTTCGCTCAACCCTCTGTACTTGTAACAGTCCCTAGGAAAAACTAATCAGGACAACTTAATCATAGATTTGGTAAACCCCTTTCCGTAATCAGGATCTTTCTTTAAGGCAAACACGAGGCTAAAGGATAGGCCGGTTTTTTTTTTTTATTTATTTATTTTGTGGTCAATATTTCGAACATCGATTTGGAAAACTAGAATAAACCAATAACAGCGATCTTCATTATAGCCAGGAACAAATTCTAGTCCCGTAGTAATGAGGAATAACAAACTGTGTTTAGCTTCTGACCCAGTGTGTAATGGGTACAGAGACCAACTCGGCGAAGTTCTGCACTACAAAAAAAAAAAAAAGAAAGAAAAAAGAATGTGCATTGAGAGTGTGTTTAAAATGTTTATTGCTAAAGTACACAGTTTCGTATGGAAGCTGTGCTGGTACGTACTGCAATTAATTTTGAAGCTAAAGCATAGTACTACAATAAACAAATTAATCTGTGCAAAATTTAACAGCCTTAATTACCGATTTTGTTATCGTTGCACAAATTAATTTTGAAGCTAAAGCATAGTGCTACTATAAACAAATTAATCTGTGCAAAATTTAATAGACTTAATTAATGATTTTGTTATCGTTGCACAAATTTGGTGAAGAGCAATTTACGAAACGTAATATTTGTGTTCTTCAAATAGCCTAACAGAAGGCCGAATGTTTAACTGGAAAGTCGTCTGTTCAAAAGTATCCCTACATTTTCAATAATTGTGCTTTTAGAGAAATGAAGTTCACATCTGGTATTTTAGAAGGCCTGTATTGACCAGGAAACAAGTGTCAATCGTTTTTCTCCTTTCAGGTTCTCGAGTTGTAGAAATAGAATGGCACCGGGCCATGGTTCAGAGGCACCCTAACCCCAAATACCTACGCCAGGCATCGATGCGGGATTTAAAACAACTCGGGGAGGACCCAGCGTGTAATGGGAACAGAAAGGAAAAAACGGGACGAAAAGTCAATGGGCTTGAGATTGGTTAAATAAATACGGATACAAACCTATTTACGTTGCCTTTTGAACTTATATGTCAGACTTATATGAGAATCATATCCCCTCTTAGGAAAAGCTCTCAAATAGAAGGCAAATCTAAGTGACCAAGTCTTTCATTGTATAGGAAAGGTGACACAGAAAATGACATCAATTCGTGAGTTTCCTCGACTTTCAACTTGCTCTTTTCCAATTTCTCGAAGGAAGAGGTGCGTAGCAGAGTCGACAAATCTGTGAGCAGTATTGCAAAACTGAACGAACAAAACACTTATTCAAAATGGAGAACAAAAAAATGCAAAGATCGGAAAACTTCTTTAAAATATAATGTGCCCACAATTTCAACAGTATCACCAAACTTTCGTTTGTCGTCAATGACACTGATATCTCAGTGAGTGGTGTTGACCTTCATGGGGATGCCATTAAGATGGAAGAGCGAGTGTGGGTGATTATGCCCAAATTGAAGGACAGTGCACTTAGAAGGGTTGAGAGAAAAACAGTTGTCATTCGCCCAGTACTGAATAAGATACAGACCTTGCTGTGCGGGGGACAGGTCCATACAGCTTGTAGTCAGTCAATGGCATAACTGATATTAGATAGTTACATTTCGTGAAAGATCGGACATGTAAATGTTAAAAAGCAGCGAACCGAGGACAAAACCCTGAGGCACACCAACAGAAATGGCCACTCAGTGAGTTAAGGTACCTCTGAGACAAACGGGTTGCCTGCAACCCTATAAGCAAGACTGAATTCACGGAACAGTATAGTTCGTATTGCCATAAGAAAGAAACTGAGTTTATTAACGAGAAAATGATGATTATTGGAATCAAAAAAGCTTTACTAAAATCAAGGAAGAAAACGTCGCAGGAAATTAACCCAGAAACTTGGACGATCATATGTATTCAAAAGGTTAGTGCTGCAAGAGCGACCAGGAAGGAAGCCATAATGGGTTTCATGAAGGACATTGTGCTCAACACACTCTGTAAACAAGCTCTAATAAATGAAACGTTCAAGAATTTTACACATGACAAAGCAAACTAACGAGACGATAATTGGTGATTTCATGGGGGGGGGGGAATCCATTTTTCAGGATATGGGGTGGTTTGCATCCTACCAACATGTTAGAAAAGAGCAGGTTTGAAGAGAGGGGAGTAATGAGGTTTAATGGCACGTCCACAGCTGGGTTATTAACGCCAACCTCAGTCATAGTTCAGTGGCCCGGGTTGCCACTGTGCGGCACATTACAGAGATGTTAACAGAGTCGTTAAACAAACCCCTAACGTATACCTTTTCATACAATCTGCTCCTGCAAAAATTTTAAAAAGCCCTGACAGGAGGACAGAGTCATTGCCCAATTGATGCGCTAAGTCTCGTGGAAGATGGAAATGGCGGCAAACATCATCAAGATGGTGACATTCCACAAGCACGTGATGGACCGAAAGTGGCCGGTTACAATAATGACATTCATGACGAAATAACCCACACAGCTTGACTGCGGCGACAAGCTGAGTGGCAAACTTGGAAAGTTTGAATAGAGGTGAAGAAAACAATGTAGTTTCTCATCTACCTATTTCTCTCTTGTAAATACTATGCATTGTAATTTATTTTATTGCTGCTTTTTTGGGATCGTCCTATGAATTAGCTGTATCTGAACTTCCTCCATAATTTTACCGCACGATTATCAGAATGAAACCCGATAATCGTGCGGTCAAATTTTTGTCGAGAGTTCAGATTTAAAGAGGTAACGGTAATTCAAAAGGATTTTCTGTCCCATTAAACAATAAAACTTCAAACTATATAAACAAAACTGAAAAACTCCACACAGTTCAAACTCTACAATTAAAACTGCACGTTACCAGAAATTATTTTCCTCTTTTTCTAATGAATTTGACTCTTTTTTTTCTAAGGCACTGTTTTTTCTAGTCACTTAAAAAGAAAAACCCTCCGTCACAAAGCCATTTAACAGCCTCCTGAATTTTTTGACTAAGCTGGGTGAATTATTACAAACTGTTAGTAGTTGTTTGGCAGCTTATAAACAAAAAAGTAATCCACCCAGCTTAGTCAAAAAATTCAGGAGGCTGTTAAATGGCTTTGTGAAGGAGGGTTTTTCTTTTTAAGTGACTAGGACAAACAGAGCCGTAGGAAAAAAAAGTCAAATTCTTCAGAAAAAGAGGAAAAGAATTTCTGGTAACGAGAATTAAAAAATAATATATAATAAAGCGTTATTTCCAGAAAGGAAAACAGAAGACCAACGGGATAATTAGTATCGCTGACACTGGCTCTGGTATTAAAACACTATTAAAAACACATTAAAACACTAAAAACTAATCAAACAAAACACAACCAAACGACACATAATTCACAATACCATTACTTCAACTAAAATCTTTAATCTTTAAAATATTATACTTGTAAATACAACATTGCGTTTATATAAAATGTTATAAACAACAACACGAATAAAATATTGTACACTTCTAACGCCTTCATCAAACAGTGCATAAGTACGTATGTAAGCACTCTTCCATTTAGATGAACTCGTAGAATATTTTCTTTTTGGGTGCTGCTCCTATCTCATCTTGAAGTAGGGCTGTGCAAACCGAGGCTTGTTTTAGTTACAATCCCCTCATGGCTATCCAGATGGTAAGATTATCGTTTCCAATAACGTGAGAGAGGGCACATACAACACAAGATGATGTATCAGTAACAGATGTCTCCAGCAAGACAATGAAAATCATGTAGTGTAGCTGGTTTCAACTTTGAAACTGTGTACTTCGAACACGGTCGTCGTCTTGAAAGTCGTGGAGTTTTTTGTATTTGTTTTATTTAGTCTTTTCGTTAGTATAAAGCTGCCTTTTTCTACAGCAAAATTCTTGTATAATAATTCGTCTGAACAAAGGTTAGTTTCTTTGAAAAATTGACTATTTCCCAATGCTAATATAAGAATTACAAGCTTTGTTGCTTGAGCAAAAGGACAAGGAAGGACTGAATAGTCACTAACAGCCAGGCAAAAAAAAATCAAATTTATGCGCCCGAAGACTAAAATTTATATAAAGTTCCATAGCAGCTCAATAAAAACACGAATGGTAAAAACCAGTTATTACATAGCCACGTACCAAATTATTACCAAATCAGTATTAAAATTATTTAATACCAGTTTGTTAGTGATATCTTAGCATTCATGTAAAGACATAATCAAAACCTTAAACACAGTGTGACGAAAATAAACAACAAAAAAAGTAAAAAGAACAGAGCAAAGATAAATTGCTCAGACGAAAAGGAAAGTAAATTTAAGGAACCTAAAATGCATTTTAGAACCACATAGGTAAAAATCTTACAAGGTTCTGTGAATTTATAATTCTGCGGAAGCATTGGACAGTATTTGATGATACCGCTGATTCTGGTAATGAGTTCCATGACTCAATTACCCTCAAAGAGAAAAAGTTTCTTCGGTTGTTTGATTGGCAAATTGTTGGTTTAGCTTCAATGAGCGGCCTCGAGTAATATTTGTACTGGTGGGTACGAAAAAAATAAGTGCCAATGGATGATGGCCATACAGAATTTTGCAGGTAAGGATCAGGTTGGTCTTGAGGTGCATAAGCTCAAGTAATTCAAGGACTGTTAACCGAAGGCGTTCAATATAAGGAACGTTTCACAATCCGGGAAATGACTACGTAAACCTACGTTGAACGGATTCAATCTGATCAATATCCTGCAAAAGGAAAGGCGACCAAATTGAGCTTGCGTACTTCAATATCGGAAGCACAAAGACCTTAAATGCCCAAATCTTCAGGTTCCCAGCGCTGAAAAGCAGCGTTTTACAATTGCTAGGCGTTTAACTACAGCCTCTGTTATTTTGGTGCAGTGACGACCAACCATGAGGTCACTAGAGCAGTGGTTTTCAACCTATCGGTTTTGACCCCAAATGGGGTCGCAGACGCCCTCTCGGGGGTCGCGCTACATAAGCAGGAAAACAAATTATTTTACTTTTTAAATCTTTTAATCTTAAAATTTTTTTCCCCCTGAAATTTAATCACTAATAAAATTAATTAATTGTAAAGTACTTTTATCTCTTCTAAAATCTAATTCTAATTATAATCTCTCCATTCTAACAACTAAACTTTCTAATCTAAAAACAACTTTGTCGGCGTGACTTTGTGCCGGGAATTGTATAATTCTATAAAATACTAGGGCTGTTTTTTTTATGAGCAAATGACGACGTTTAAAATACTTAAAATGCTAAAAAAAAAAAAGCGTTGGCTTCCCGGGGCTCCACCCCGGACCCCGCTAGGAGCGCTCACAACACTCCGCCAGACCCCCTAGTTGTGAAACCGACGGGCTAAGAAATTTGCTTGAGGGGTGGGGTCGCGGAAAAATTTTTTTTTTTTAGGGAGGGTCGCAGTTTGAAAAAGGTTTGGAATCACTACACTAGAAAACCAAACGCCCAAATCTTTAACTACATCAATATTTGGTAGAATGTGCATGTCTAATGGGTAGGTTCTGTTTTGATTCATTCCTCCTAAATGTATAGTTTGGCATTTGGGAATTGAGATCGGCAGCTACCATTCTGTAGACCATCTTACCACTGTTGCAGGAAAACGAGTCAGAATCGCTCTCACTGATAATTGTTGAGTCAAGCTTTAGGTTATCAGCAACCTTCGAGATGGCAGTCGATGCATTGTCACTAGTCAAATCATTTAAATACATCACACAAAAATTGGGGGGGGGGGTGAGGCTAAAAGGAGTGGGCTCAGGACAGATCCCTGAAGGACGCCACAATTTATTCACACAGTACACCAATTGGTGTGGTCTAATTGCTGAAAACATTGCACACTTAAAAAAACTGCTCCAATCACGTTGGTAACTTAAAGCTTGTAATACAACGTCCACACTTGGGTAAGCTAAAGTTACACATCACGGATAACTCAACATTTAATTAGGTACAAAGCATACGAAGAACAAGAATTAAACGATTCCCCGGTTACGAAACGCCTTGCCTCACTGTTATTACTTTACAAACAAAATTAATAAAATAAAACAAGATAATATCGCATGACCTAGCTACCCTTTACACAGTTACGCTAAAATTACTGTTTTGTTTCTGACTCGCATTAAAATGAAATGTTACAAGTGTTTTGGCGTTAAGTTATTATTTCCCCCATTTGGTACAATACTCTCAAGATAACGCGGCGGTCGCATCTGACATTTTTTGCCCTTCTTTTTCACATTTTTTTTTACCCCGTCGTTTCGTTTAAGATGCATTATAATAATTGCCATCTTTTCCAAGTAATTAACCAAAAGCGCAAAAGTTAATTCTTTTCCTCATGCCGAGCGCTTTCCCTTATGAACTTTGCAATATTGCTTGCACGCATTTTAAGTGCTCGCGCCAGCCGTCTTCTGCCTGCGGCGTCGCTGCCAACATGACTTCCGTTTCACGATTATCATTTTCTAAATCCGCCTTGGCTTGGAAAATGGGATTGGTTGGGTCATTGAGGGCCCAGAAATGGTTTCTGTGGATTTCCGAAGACAATATGCCAAGTTGAAATATCGTAACCCACCCCCTGCTGAAAAGCCATTTGACAATAAAATCTTTAATTAAAGGTTTCTGCCGGGTAGGTTTAGTATGTTTAGTTGGTAACTAGTGCAGTGATGGTGAGGTGGGAGTGGTGGTGGGAAAGAGTTGGGGGTTGGGAAAGGGGGGGAGGTGGAAGTCGCATTAAAGGCTTTACAAACTCGTCAAATTTAGTTAGCGCCACTCAAAATCAAAATCGCATATTTCATGGTTCGTACTATTTCCACTACAATTTGTGTATGTAGTGTTTCCATTATTTTTTTCAGTAACTGTTGAATAGTTCCAAATTTAAGCGCAACCCTTTCATTCAAATTTACAGTTTTAAATTAGACTTATCCTAAAACTTCTATTTTTTTTCAAATTAGAAACTAAAAAATATTCTTTCAAAATCTCTAATGAACAATCAAAAACGGCAACATTACTAGACTAGGGTTTAGAGTATTTACAGTATTTTCCCGCGTCGAAATTGATTCACATTTATATCAGTTTATCGACTATCAGTACGAACCATGAATATGGCGCAGTGAAACCCCAGGCACTGTACAGGAACGGAACTCGGCTTGTCGCCGTAGTCGCCAGGAAGAGGTGGTGTAAGTCCGTTTGCATATTGGTCACACCAACCATACTCATCGCTTCCTTTTGAGGGGGAGGGGGGTTGTCCCTCCTGAATGTCATTGGTGCCGGAGGCCACTTACAGTCCGTCACTTGCTTGTTGATTGTCGCCATCTTTACTTGAAGGTGTTTGTCGCGGTTTTCACCTTCCACGGTACAGCGTGTCAAGTGGTTGGTGATTCTGTCCTCCTGTCCAGAGTTTTTCAATTTTTGTAGGAGGCACAGATGTACTATAAGGTCTAGATTTGGGGTCTGGTTAACATCTCTGTAAAGTGTGGCACACTGGCATCCCTGGCCAATGTACCGTGACTGAGGTTGGCGCTAATGACCCGTCGATGCACCATTAAGCCTCAATCCCCCCGGAGGCCACTTACAGTCCGTCACTTGCTTGTTGATTGTCACCAGCTTTACTTGAAGGTGTTTGTCGCGGTTTTCACCTTCCACGGTACAGCGTGTCAAGTGGTTAACAAAATGCCTGATGAACGATGGGATATTAGTAATGATAGCCTAAGAAAGGGTACTTCTGTGCACAGTCTCTCCCCCCCCCCCCTTCAAAATAAAAATCAAATCGGGTTTAGAAAAAAATTACACAATTAAAGTCTCAGAAAATACGTCATAAGAAAAAGTCACAACTTGGCTGTTTTATAATAATTATGTGTTTTAGTGTTGCAACACGCCGCTTTAGGACAGTTCATTTGAACATCCCTCCGTTCACAAGCTGGAATTTACTGATTCTTGGCATTAATTTTGTCATTTACTGTTCATATGATCGAGCACACGCCGATCTCTCCAGAATGAACCATTCATCGATTGCATATCTGGCAGTGATATCTCTGGCTGTCAGGAGTATAAACAACAGAAAGCATCGTTAATCAGAGCTGCCGGAAACTCACTGTTATGTCGGAATTTAAGAACACCATGGAAATTTTTCACACTGTTTACAATTTTGAAACTATGTTCCTGTGATGCTTTTCCTGGGAAATTATTCAAATTATTCGCCCTTTTGAGGCATTACTCCTGTGATCCCCCCCCCCCCCACTCTATGTTGTTCCATCTTATTTTGAGAAACGTTCGTGAAAGAGGCCCACTTTGTCTTGAAACCTTCTCCCATCTTAATGCCAAACCTTTCAGTATATTGTTTTCAAAACCTTCCTCCGTCTTATATGTGCTTATGATGTCTTGAAGTTAAAGAAGCTAAGAAGTTTCCATTACGACACCCTCATATTTAATGTAGCCAAGCGCTTTCACCTAATAAGCCCTGATGATGCCTGATTAGGTGAAACGCTTGGCTATACGTTAAATTTGAGGGTGTCAAGTTGCTGGGCCTTGTTATGAGATTTCTCTTATCGAGACCTGCCAACGCCGCCTCACTAAGCTGTATACTCCACTACGGCACCTTCCCTACTTTTAAAGTGTGAGACGTCCTTCCTCGGCTGCAATTAGCCAGAAGCGTGGCGATCTCATTCTCCCCTTTTCAAAACTTTGAACGGCCACATTGTCATTAACCCGTCTGACCTTCCCTGCATTACTACCACCAACACTCGCGGCCACGATTTTCACGTTTTTGGCACTCATTCTAAACTGCATGAACACCAGTCACAGAGTTTTCGCGGAAATAGTCATTCCACTGTGGAATTCTCCACCTGTCACCGTTGTCGCGGATGCCGCCAGTTTGAATTCTTTTAAGGCACGTTTGAACATGTTTGACTCCTTTGTGTATAGCTATGCGGTTCGGCGCCATATACTTCCTGTTGTGTTCTATATGGAAAAACAGTTTCTTTGACCGCCAAATTGCATTTTTATCAACTAGTATTTAACCAAGTTCCTGCGACGTGTTGCCGTATTTCAACGTATATTCCTACCAAACTTAATTTGAATTGGCCATAACTGCAGAACGACTAGTAGAAAC
Source organism: Lithobius niger (assembly GCA_023313725.1). Lineage (NCBI taxonomy): Eukaryota > Metazoa > Arthropoda > Chilopoda > Lithobiomorpha > Lithobiidae > Lithobius > Lithobius niger. The sequence continues at coordinate 4,913 of JAHWFP010224134.1, read as the reverse complement.
TGTTTTTGGAGGTCATTTTGGGCCGCCACTTTGGATTTTTTTTTAGATGTCCATGCGTCGTGCAGCCATGTTTCAAATCAAATACCTGCGAAATTTCATTCGAATTGGTTCACTCCGTATGCCGTAAATGCGGAACCACATAGAAAATCCTTTTGGGCCATTTTGGGCCGCCGCTTTGGATTTTTATCAGATGGTATAAAACTATGCACATGCTTCTTTCAGCCGTGTATCAAAGAATATCCTGCCACATTTATTCGCATCGGTTCTTGCAAATGGCCGTTACTGCGGATCAACACGAGAAAACCGTTTTCTGGATGCCGTATCGATCCACCATTTTGGATTTTATTCAGCTGGTCTAAAACCAGGTAAATTTGTCGTTCTGCGTATTTTAAAGAATATTTACTACCAAATTTTATTCGAGTCGGTTCGTACAACACGTAACTTCGGAACAACACGAAAAAACGGACAATTTGTTTATTTATTTATTTATTTATGACTCTGACACAGCCAGTTTCTGTTTGAATCTGGCTGCGGCCAACAAATAGCCGTGAATGAGGCCACTTCGGGCCATCATTTACTTGTTGATAAGTAGTCACCATCTTGACGGTATTCAAGTCGAGTCTATTCTCCTGTCCGAGGTTTTCAATTTTTGCTGGCGGTACGGATAATAATAATAATAATAATAATATACTATTTATTGACAAAAGAAAGTCAAACAGTACATACAGGGTCAAATGGAGGATGGCCACTGACGCTTGTCCGGAACTAACTAAAGGGTCTAAAAAGACTCGTTTTTATAAAAACGGCCAACGTTGTAGAAGAGACCACGTCAGCCGGTAATGAGTTCCAAACGGGCACAACCCGATTAGCAAAGAAAGTTTTTCGTACATCCTTATGGGCAATCAGAACAACTAGTTTCAGAGCGTGGCCGCCGAGTTCTGCCACTGACTCGGAGCTCAAACAATTTTGAGTAGTAAAAATCTACGAAGTTGTTCAACATAGAGAATGTTAAAAACAGATCATCCCGTAGCCTTCTCAACTCAAGGAAGACTAGCCCCCGCCACGATCAAACGTTCAGCATTTTTTTTTTAAGCCTCGACAGGCTTTGGTAAAACGTCGTTAAACTCCTTCAATCAGATCAATATCACCGAGCAAGCGTGGGCTCCAAACTGGACTGGATATAAGACAACATCAAGATTTTGGGGTTTCTTTAAATTTTTGTAATGCGTAGCGCAGTGGCAATCCGGACCATTGCACTGTCACCGAGGTTTGCGCTAGTGATCTCGCTGTTGACGCGCCGTAAAGTCTCAACCACCCTCTCCCGCAATAGCTAGTAGATCGTGATTGGAGCTATCACACGATAAAACATGTAAATACATAATAACTTCTAAATAGACAACGTCAATGATAGAGAATAGCACTCATATAATACATATATGCCTTTAACTGTAACACGACGGGACTCGCTCGCCTCGCTGACTCGGTCAATTTGATTGGTTTGAATTATTTAGCAGTATTGTTCCCGATGTGGGTGAGACAGCTGTTAGAGCGTATTTACGCAACGATCTCCATTGCATTCTCGATGCTAGAATCTTGAAATTAATCAAAATTTGTTTTTGTACTGTCACGACGAAAACATCTATATATATAATTACACAAAATCCGAAAGGCAGCCAGCAGCAGCAACAAGCAGGACATACGAAGCAGTCATCTGCATCTGCAGCGCAGCCAGCAGGACATACGATGCCATCTACCGATCAAGGCTGAGATAGTAGCTGCGCCCAGAACGCAACGTCCAGCAGCGCGAACATACGATGCCATATACCGACCGAACGGCAACTTAATGAGGGGGGGGGGGC
>JAHWFP010224133.1:0-39292 GCA_023313725.1 Lithobius niger | reverse complement strand
CCAGTGGAAAGAGGGGAGGGGTGGGACGGGGGAGGGGGTTGGGAGGATGAACGGGCTATAAACTCCAATTTGATGGCCGATTTTCAACCTTCATAAACAAACAACTCCTAAGTAGGGTTTCGTGCAGTAATTGTTTACGAGTGCATTCAGAAAACATTTAAGTGATGCACCCTGACAAGCTTGACATTTGTCGTAGTACCATGCCATACATGTATTTCCCAGTCTTTCACTGATTGTACGGCCTTTTTGTTTTTGTTTTGTTTTGTTTTGTTTTTTTAATTGTAGCCTTACACCCACAATCCACCAAAGTAGGACGCCATTCGTCAAATGGTGGGGGATATGTGGTGAGGCATTTGGCGACCTCGTTTTGGGAGCTATTCTCCAACATGGCGACTGCAACAACAACCTGGAACCCATACTCTTACCGAAGGACATTTCGATATCGTCTGGACGCCTATATTTCTTGGCTTTGAAACAGGCTACATGAGAATACCACAGGCCAGATCTTGGGTGAAAAATAGCATATAACTAGATTGTACAAAAATGTCTGCCGAAAACGCCGCCAACGATTTGGTGATCTGTCCTGTTGCCTCTTTCTGTCAGTAGAGGGCGGTAGTCACAGCCCAAAACTGAGATGCCGTCGCCCTTTTCCTTGATACACTTTCAGCATTCACGAACGTAAACAGTTTCCAGTTTTCCTTAAGCGTAAACGGTTTCACTGTGGACGAGTGATAACTTAAAAAAATTGATTTTAAGGCTAATTGAAATTTGTCGGGTAGGCCTAAAGTTACGTAAAAATAACATTATGCTTTTAAAAACTGACACTAGTTGTCAATGGATGTCGCAACCCCACGTACAAAAATCGCATTCTATACCGGCGGGCTGCATTAATGAACGCGCCTTCATCGCTTACCAATTATTTCCTCGACAACGTCGCATCATGGCGGCCATTTTGTCTACCCCCATCTCATTGTAGATCAGGCCGGATAATTTACTGACTATGGATTGACTATCCTAGTTCAGTTCATTGCAATTAGATGGCACCAGATGTGGTTGTTGTGATATTCTGATCGTTTCATGTCCTAGTGAAGAATTACTTCCCATATTAGTCATATTTCGCTATTGATACAGGATGGCTATGTAAATAAGTACTAATACAAGAAGCAAGCGGCTACAGCGACGGCCTAGTCGTAGCCGATCTTCTGTACATTTCTGCCACCTCCGAATATGTTGAAGCGCACACCTCTATCGCGCACTGCAACAGCGATCTCTATTACACAATCTCAGAGCAGTAACCATACAAGTGCCGGTTAAAAAAGTGTATGGCTTTTAGGCCCTTTATATATAGATTTTAGGCGTATTTGTTAGGTTTTAGGCCAAAATTTTACCTACCATTTCAATTTTATGTAAAATGTATGTGAGCAGCCTCTGTCTTTGGTGCAATCACGGCAGTATAAAATAAAAGCTAGCAACTGGGTGACAGAATGCAAACAGTTTCGTGTGTATGTATGGGTCTCGGTGGGAAAACATAAGTCACAGAAAAATGGCACCTGATTTTGCGAAAAGCCAGATAAGCGTTTTATCAATCAGTTTTTACATTGTTAGCAGAGGCAAATTCTTGAAACTCAAACGTTCCTAGCATGAAGAGGGGGGAGGGGGAAATTGAGGCTTAATGGTGCATCGACAGCTAGGTCATTAGCACCAACCTCAGTCACAGTTCAGTTGTCCGGGATGCCAATGCACCACATATAACTGAGATGTAAACCAAACCCCAAATTTCTTTCCTATAGCATAAGATGCCATACTGTAATGCGCTATTCACAAAAGAAGTAAATGCTGACCATGGATCTGTGTCCACCAAGCTTATGTAGGTAATAAAATATGTACAAGAACCATCATCATTTCTTTACTAGGTAGTGAATATGTTGTGCCCACCTTTAAGTACTGGCCAAAGACTATAGGCCTATGTACTTAACTTCGGAGGCACTATCGATTTTGCGGCATCTGCTGTTTAGGTATTAACTTCATCCCGCACCAATCCTTCACTAAATTATTATTTTTTTCAATTCCCCAAGATGAGCAACACATTCCAAACAACAACAAGGTCTAGTGTATCCAGATTTACCATTGAGATCAGTGGTGGCTTGTTATCCAAGCGCAAAGCCAACACGCGGGCGTCCTTGTTTTCCTCGCACAAGGCGTGGTTGGTTGGTTCGTTCGTTCATTTGTCGTTCGTCTCTTGCACCAAAGGCGGCGCTAATTAAATTGCAGCACCGCCGCGCGAGTCTGTCAATTATTCAGTCACGTGAAATATTTCAGGTTGCCTTTGCCCTTGTCCAAATGGTTTCCACTAATGTCACTGCGACTTTCATTCAATTAACATCATGGACATTATTATCTTTCCCAATGACGAATCGTAAATAATGTAACACTTGCTTTCTCGCACACCAACTCACGGATAAGCCATAAGCAAACGGCAAACGCCTGCCCCACAAGTAGGTGGCGCTGTTGGTAGAAGTGGTAAGGTTAACCCCGTCGTTCTACACCAAGGCTAAACCCTCCTCGTAACATGCTCTCGTATTAATTAAATTAGAAATAGAAAGCGTGTAGAGTGCACATAAAATAAACAACTTGCGACGTTTCGAAACAGTGACGGCGCTAGAGAGGGGGAGGGGCGCCACGCCATGCCCCCCTGAGCGCCCCCAAACATTTCTAGAGTTCATACAAAATCACAAACTAAAACGGTATTCACGCCAACAGTTAAAAAAAAAAACCACAGTAACGAGCTTGTAGGATTTTCTTGTTATTCAATATTTGAAACGGTAAATTAATTTTGGGCCCCCCCCCCCTTCCCCATGGCCCCATCCCTTACACAACAATTATTGTAGTTTCCTCGACGTGGGCCTGTTCATACAGGCATTTTTTGATAAGGAAATTAATTGATAACACTTCGAGTTACTGTTTTTTGCTAAAAAGACGTTGAAAATGTGTGCCCCCCCCCCACCCTGAAAATTATTCCTGGTGCCGCAATAAACGGCACGGCTAAGCAGCCAAAGCCAAGTAAAACACATTAAAATCCATAAAAAAGTAAAATATCAACGCGCAAAAATAAAATCTTACATTTTATAACGAAGTCTGATAGTAAAACGACGACAAGATGAACCCCAACCCCTACAACGTAAACGGACGAAGTTGTCAATTCTTGGGCCAGAAGTGGAAACTGGTACGTTGTTGCCATGAAAAGTGAAATTGGCACATTGTTGCCACGACTAACAATTTTCTCTGCGAGGGGTCACCTTAGCGGCAAGTCTTAAATGACGTCACGCACGAAGGACAGTTATTTTTCACATGGTACGTTTCAGGCTACACCGACCAAAAACTGGGAAACAACCACAGCGTAACAAAATCCTGGCGAAGCTGGGTACAAATTAAGGACCAAGAATGGGGCAGAAAAGGGCTAAGAGCCATCTCACTAAAAAGGTTCCTCGAAAAAAATGTCCTCTTTTTGCTTTTGCTGTCTTGAGGATCTTTTTTTTTTTCCCAGTAAAAAAAAAAAAAAAAACACGCTCAGGAAGCTTTAAATGTAAAAGTATTGACGCAATAAACATGCATAATTTAAAAAGCAGCGGTGGACAACCCTCTGGTTACCCCGTTACCCACCAAACTCATGGGTCCAGTGGTTCAGGTTGCAAAATTACATGGATCTGTTATCAGCTTATCAACCAAAACACAACCAGTCAGTCCATCTTTTCAACAGTGCTGTCTGACAAGGGTTTGTGCGCAAGTACGAATTTTTGATTAACACCAACACAACATCCCCCCCCCCCCCACCCCACTCTTTAAAACCACGTGTATCCCCTATATATACAACTTTCAGCGGGGCCATCCCCAAAATGAAAATATAAACTCTTGTTACAGCCACGATGCTGTCTGATACGCACATCTAGACGACTAGGCTTATTCTTGTTGCATATAATCCTGATCCCCAGCACACATCCCCATCACACAGGCTTCAGAAACCAAACAAGTTCGCCCTTCCACGAATACGGGATCCGCAAGTAATTTCCTGCACGTGGTACAAGCTCTTGTTAGTACCTGCACCGCGAATACTTTAGCATTCTCATCTATGGTACAAGAGCTTTAAATTGGAACGGGGAGATGAACCCGGCACTATGAGACGTGTACCAAAATCGGCCCCTTTGATCTCGGTGGCAGCGTTCTTCCCACGAATGAGAGCGCGCGCACGCGCAGAGCGAGAGATGCCGGAATAAGGGGTCTTCTTCGCCACCAGTGATCCGTGCACACAACTGCTGATTCGGGACTTAATAGATAGCACTCCGTAAACTCAGTCGTGTGGCCTTGAAGAGCTAAAAGCATGGTGCGACATTATAGCAAATGGGTGACCCCAGAGGCAGAACTTTCTGCAAATGTCTGCGACACCAATTGTCAGAAAAAAAGTTGTCTACAGCTAGTTTGTTTTTATCATATGGTTACCCACATGTTTATTGGTTTTTATGGAATAACTTTTCAGTGCTTTATCCTATTGATCTGGCTACTCCACCAATGGAAAGGTCTCGTCGAGACGATTAAAATGGTATATTGGAATGTTAAAATCGGTCAAATATTGACAAAACGGCAGAAATTTGGCCAAAATTTGTCTGCGGCGGTCTTCAACTGTCTACGACGTACGTCGCGCTGATTCTGCCATGGGGTGGGTGACTCTACTATTTTTTTTGGAAATTCTGTTGGAGGGTTCTACCGTCTGAATATCGACCAGTATCCATGGCAGCTGCAACGATGACTTTAACATCTCTTAGGAATACAGTAAGAGCAGAAATAATAAAATAATTTAAATTATATAAAAATTTATCTCGTACTCCTGTCGACTGTGGCGTGTAAAAGAATCTAGAAATTTCCGATGGAATTGCAAAAATTATTCCTCTCTCCTTCTGGCGCCGTGGCTAAGGCTGGGTGCACGTCAAAAGATAGAGCTAGCACAAAGAAGTACATTTATTTGTGCTAAGTGTTATCAGATTTATTTGAAAAAAAAGCAGCTTCCATCGCCATTTTAGTACCGGATCGCTTAACTACCTTATACGAATTATGATACTGGGTTCCTTTTGAGGATAAGAAAGCTGGCGTGGGCAAGGCACTTAATTTTAATTTTATTGATAAGGGGGTAAAAAAAATACACTTACAAATTAATAAAAGATTGTACACCGACATAAACAATACATTGTCAAAATAATACAAGACCATGTAGCAGGAACTTGCTAAATGGAACGTGTGTTGTTTATTCTCGGCTTTGCAGCCTATACGAAAGACACCACACGTAATTCTGTATCTGTATAACCTAAAAGGAGGGGGGGGGGGTATGCAACGACGGTGCACCTAATCAATATTGATTGCTTTCCGTCACCTTACTACAGCTACATTGTTTCAGAACCCCCTTCAAGTATACAGCAAACACATGCAGCAGACTCAGTGAATTTTCATGTCGTCCTTTTTTCTTTGACGATTTTTACACGGACTTCCTATTTTTCACAGGCAGGCGTTCGTCAGGCCATCGGTGAATTTACATAAGCACAACAGTGAGGTCAGTCCCAGCATTATATTTAATACTCTACTTCACATTATAACTAGGCTATAAGAATGAAAAGCATTTCATGCGGTGTTCCACAGGGTTCTGTACTGGAACCACTGCTGTTTAAACAGTCGAATCAGGACACAAGGGGTGCTGTGTAAAGAAAAATCTGAATAAAGGGCCTTCTTCAACATCGCTGATGCGTTCATAGCCCAGCCAGATGATTCCAAGTAGTACCGGAAGTGAATGTACTTACTGGACCTAAGTTATAGCGTTGTTGTACAGCGCCATACGTTCGTAGACACTTACTGTAGTTGTGCAGAAAGGAAGAAAACTGGGACGGGAGGATTGGGGGAAGCAGAGGGGGTTAACGAGGCGTGGGGTGGGGGGGGGGGAGGTGCACGAAAAGGGGTGTACAGCGTGAAAAGTTTCGACCTCGCATTTTCATTCGTGACCGGTGACCAGAATAAACTTCAATATAAGGAGAACTTATTTCATGGTGGTGTTCCTTGATGCGGAAAGCGTTATAGCTAGTGAACACTGCGGAGCGGTTTGAGCGTTTGCGGAGTGGAGCCAACACGTGGCAGACGATGTTCAAAGCGTTGTGTGCGAAGAAGGCCGCCCCACGTTTTGGCCAATTGGGTGTGAGAATCCACTAAACTGAATTTTCCATAAACGTACGTTCAGGAACACGTGGCTTTAATGTTGCAACTCCGATGGCACGAAAAAAGGGATAACTTTTTTGTTCAAAAGTTTTTCTTTCTCGCTCTGAAGACTCGACCAGTTTTGACATGGTGTTCCCCAGGGTTCTATACTTGGATCATTATTATTTTTTTTGCGTACTTTAGACTACAGTGTAGTAAGTACAAAACTGAATGTGGTGTTTAAAGTCAAGCTGATGGTATCCTTCGCAGTATTCAATATTCGTGGTATGAACCCGAACTTGATGTGCTATTTTTAGTATATGACTACAATTTAAAAGAGATCAAGCGATAGCGGGATAGTGATTAGGAGGTCTAAAACCTACTTTTCTCAACTATTACGATTTGAAATTTAAAGAAAAATTATTTTTAGATCCCCGAATTCACAGCATCTTAAAAAATAATATGAAAAGTGTCTTTTGAAAGGAGGATATAGACGGGGCTTAGTACGTCCCGAATTTTAATATGGGATGGGGGAGGGTAGAATTAGAATTCAAAATGGGGGACGCAAAATTCATCTACAGAATCTAAAGAGAGGGCGGGGGGAGTTCAAAATTGTGTTAAAATTTCTAAAAATAAATTGTTTTACAGTGCTCCGGGGGTCCATTTTGAACACCCCCCCCCCACCTCCTCTTTAAACTCTGCATATGAATTTTTCGTCCCCCATTAAATTTCCCCCCTTCCCCCGGCCTGGCCACTATTAAAATTCCGACCTACTAAGCCCCGCCTACAGCCTGGTTTTGCAGTCTCGTCAAGTTGTTGAACTTCCTTCATGGGTGCATTACAGCCCTTAATCAGTTTTGATCATCACATTCGTCAACACTGTATAATGACGTATTTGTATGCCATTGAAAGAACAGTCTCTTCGACCGTCCACTTTTAATCATCAAAGCACTACCATCATCTCTGGCCTCTCCCAGTTATTCACATTTCAACTAAAAATAAATCATTAAAAAAATGTTTTTTCACGTCGAGACTCCATGAAAGAAACCTTATAGTGGTCGTTTATTATGACTCAACCATAAGCAAAAAAAAAAGACCGTGTTCTTTGTAGGAGAGGAGAGAAGAGGAGAGGTCATCTTGAAACGTAAGTACCGTGCGGAAACGTCTACGTACCAGAGACTAGTGGTCAGCTTCGGCCATCTCAGTTCCTCGAAGGCCCTAAGGGGCAGACAGAGAGGTGATGACGTGGTAACAAGCATCTCTTTGTCGACTTGAGCCTTGCCTCGCACCAGCCCCAAAATTACAGCCTCTCATGTGTCTGCCCCCCCCCCCCCCGAAAAATAGCTGCTCTCAACATCCACCTTACGTCAAGTCGAACGCGAGAAACCTTCTTATTGTGGAGAGGGCCGCTGACACCTCCTTCTTCTTTTCAAGATGTTTTCCTCAGTGGGTTTACCGTTCTTTTGTTCACAATTACTGTGGGTGTTGGGTGTGGGTTTCACATCGCCGACTGTCGGAGAACTCGCCAAAGAAGAAGAAAAACACAAACTGACTGCTATTGATTTGACAGGGTTTTCTGCTGATTAGCCTATTCTTGCCGATTTTTGTTTTTCTTGTTGTCGGTGTTCAGTCGTCGTTGATGGTTTTCTCCTTAATGATGACTACTATCTGGAGGTGAAAGAAGAAACTGAGTATAAAGTGTGGTGAAATTTTGTATGGTGCTACCTCTTGGCAAGCAAGAACCTTACCCCCCCCCCCCCCCTTCCCACAAACCCAGGCATAACACAATATTTCAATATTCGGGCAATTATTTGCGGTCTTGGTCACAATAAATTATATGAAACGACAATAAAAACACACGATGTTGTGGAGGCAGCCATCTTGGATTTAAAAAATCCAAGATGGCTGAACGACGTAGTTGGCTGTCTCCACAGTTTCGTGTGTTTTGGTTGTCATTTCATCATCTTTTATTGTGATGGGCCACAATAATGTCGTCATTTATTATGACCACGGGCGTAAACAATTGTCCGAAAATTAGAGTGTTGTACTATGCATGCATTGGTAGGAATTCTTGCCTGTCACAGAGGTAATTGATTATTGGCCCACAATTTAGTTTGCAAAGAGATTTGTTGAAAGCTATCGTGTCAGGAGCCTCAATTTGTAAAGCATAGTTTTAATCAACCAGTTTTTTTTTCCCCATTAAACCACGAAAATCAATTTTGAAGCGTAACGCGAGCTTTGTGAGGGGAGTCAGGCGAACAAAGCCACAACCGAGTGTTCACGGCCCTGGACTGTTACCCAAGAGGACGCAAGATCAGCCTCGTAACTGACTTTCATATGTGACCTAAAAACGGCCCCTACGTGTACGTATACGATGCGCGATGGCTTCGTGTTGTGACGTGCATATCGTGTGACTGAAGTAGTCCAATCAGACAGCCAAGGTGCTGCCTTTCTTGTTCGTCATTGGCTGACGCATTATTACGTCATGGCACAGAACGTATCGCCATCACTGTTACACCCTCTATCGTACAGCAGATTTTGTAACAAGCAAAGGAACTGTAATAAAGGAGGAAGTATTTTCGGATATAATACCCCAAGTGCTTCTACGAATTCCACATTTTGTGTATTTTAGCACCAAACTCCTTTTCAGCTTTACTTTGACGACGATACCGAAGGTCGAGGGAAATTTGCTGGTTCAGCAGTTGAGTGCTAAAACACACAAATTATAAATCTCAATAAAAAAAGCACGAGTGTCATTCGGATTGAGAAATCTTCTTCTCTTTCCGCTAAACGATTCTCCGAAGTAATTTAATTTCCAGTTTCAATATCGATTTTGAATTCCGATTTGCCGTATACGAAGTCATTAGATTTACGATATTCAGTTTTACGATGTTTACGATGTTTTCCACTATTTGGCGTAGCGATACTAGCCCCATCCCATTTCGTCTGCCTGCTTGTAATTTCGTTAAGTTAAGCATTGCATGGTAGTTCGTATATTAAGTGTAGGCCTAAACCTCCTTTTTATGCCGCTCACGAACGAAGTTAAAACGACAAGCCCAGAATCCTGACGAGAAGCAGCTTCGTGTTTCCGTAAAAGTACGACCATTCACGAAGATGCCGTCATTGCCCTAGTATGCGGACAACGAGAATGAAAGCAAACCACATCAAGTATAAGGTAATGCTGTATAGATCTGTGGTTTGTTTGTTGGTGGCCATCCAGTGACGAGTAAAACTTTAGGCTGTATGAACCAAAACGTCGTGATCTCGCTGTTGACCCGCACGTAATGGCTACTCTGCATATATTTACCTACTTTTGTTGTGTTCCTAAAGTCGGCTGAACCAGCCTATAATGGTGCGCCACTGAAACCAAGAACGTGAACACTTGGGAGTTTCCAGTAATAACCTTTCTTGTGTCTACAGATAGCGTATAGTGCTGTTCATAGGGACGTTTTTATGGGGGGGGGGGGGGGGCGCTCGGGGGGGGATGTCATACCCCCAAAAGTGTGGCCAGTTGGCAAATCAGTCGGCAAAATTACACAATTTTTGGTCATTCGGCAAATCAGTTGGAAAAAATTACATAAATTTTTGGCTAGATGGAAAATTACGTAAGTAAATTTCTGGTTTACACCCCTCCAACTTTTATTCTTCCTGACGTCTCTGGCTGTTCAATAGGCTGAGTTTGGCTACAGAACGGCAAGTTTACTACCTAAGTGAGACGAGCGCAGTATTTTTAATTTTTATTTATTTATTTATTTATTGAGCTATACAAAAAGGAGTGACACGGGCCAAAATTATTAACACGGTCGCTTATGAACCCTCTACTTGCCAGCGTTATTATTATAATTTTTTGTGTGTGGCAGAAGTCCTACATACATCTATGGTAATATCCACAGTCGACATTAACGTGTCACGTCTAGTAATGCTACTTTTAATTAGGACTACTTCTTTAGGTGGAAGCACACCCCACTGCGCGAGTCTGTGATTGCCCTTATTCTTATCGTGGACTGTGCGATAGCGTGTGTCCTGTCAACTTTAACAAACTAGGAATTATAAAAACAAAAACGGCGTCTTACCTACCCCCATAAAAAATGGACTCTTCCTGCCGAGTTAAAGATGAATTATGATGCTGAGCCAACTGGAGGCCCATTCAGGCGTACTGGATTGCTTTAAGCCTGTACCATTCACAACGACTCGTGTTTTTGACAGGGCTTCAGAACGCGCAAGGCCGCGTCTGAAAACCCCTATCCCCTTTCCCATAACCCCACCACCACCTCCCTACCCCTTCATCCCAACCGTGCGAGTGGCCGTGTTTGTGATGCTTCATCGCCTCTTTTGAATCGGTGGAAAACGCGTATCGATCCAAGGTCCATCCGGCAAAGCAACCACCACGACTGACGACAGCAGCGCCGCCCTTTTTATTGGGCAACTTTTAAGTGTTTGTTTTTAGAACTACGACCCAAGTCTTACGTGTCGTCACAAGTTAGCAGATCGTATGTTCAGGGTTGTGTCATTGCAGACGGGTGAAATTGGTAACCTCTCTCAAAGCGGAAATTGCCACAGTTATGACAAACTGGGTTAGGTCAGTCGGCGAATTCGAAAGGGCATTCACTTGGTTTGAAGATGGGGAAGCGGGCCACTGGGCTGTTTGCAGCTTGCTTTTCTTACGGGCCCCTGGATCCCATCAAAGCGGATCCGGGGGGGGGGGGGTCTTTTTCGCCCGTGCAGTACCTGTCCTCTTTTTAGGAAACGTGACTGAACGCGTTAAAATAAAAAATTTCTTCTGAGCAGCCAAGAAGGAAGCACCTGCATTACCGACAACAAAATGTTTTCCATTGGCAGCCACCTCCGCCGCTGCGTCCGTTACCTCCAGCAACAAAAACTCAACTTCAAAAAGTGTTGGAAACGTTTACGTGGCATTCCCCGAGGCTCATTGTTTGGGACACTGCTGTTCTGTAACTTCTTTTTACGTTGAATGTGCTAAAACTTCTACGAAACCATACATTGGCCTATCAAAGATCCGGTGACTTTCTACATTCTCTCTTCAACTTATTAGTGTGTATCAGGTCGATTAAGGCGATACCTGCTCAACACTATCAATAGTCATTGCGCCATAGACTAATGCTACTCTCAATGTAGCCAACAAAAACATTAAAACCTAGCTTAAGATATCCACACAAATAAAAAAAGAACACTAAAACAACGTTTCGAAAGCATCTCTTCGCCATTATCAAACAAAAGTTAAAATTTATGTGCGCCTTCGTCAAACGAAATGAGAAAAACGAGAGCGACCCGTTGAAGTATTCGAAACCAATCTAGAATGAAAAACAAAACAAAAACGGATAAACCCCTACACCGAACTACAGAAGATTGGGGGAGGGGGAGAAGAGGGATACTCGAACCGAATAGGGCTTCGAACCGACCACTTCTGGACAGGCTAACGTCGTGCTTCATTCGTATCTCTTCTTCCCCCCACCTTTTTCAGTGGTTCATCATAAGAATTACCGATTTTTGGTTTCGCCACTAACGATGGGCCGCTCTTGTTTTTTTTTTTTATATAATTTCGTTGGACTACACTGAATTAAAAAAATTATAATCTTTGCTTGACAGCGGGGCGAAAGGATGTCTTCCACAAAGTTACGAAGTAAAACCCAGAAAGTGCACAAATACACATAAAAACGCGACGTTTCGGCTCATTTCAGAGCCATCATCACGAGTACCAATAAAAACAATTACAAACATCACAATAAAGCCATAGTCAAGTTGCAAGTAAAATGTCCATCTTCGCAGGGCAGAACTATTCATTTGTACCGTCTGTACTACATCTGTATTTGTATGTATTTAGGCCTACTAAGGAATGTCGCGTGGGTGAACGGGGTTTTGCAGGCGATCAAAGCACGATTTGTTCCCGGCTTCGGCTACTTCATGCCGTCGACCCTCACTTGGCCACGGGTTTTTCTTATTCTCGTTTGCGTTAGTATGAAAGACGTCCTTCTGTGTCAGCAATCCGGATGTAGGAGTTACAAAGCATGTCTGTGGATGAGGTTAAAGCCAGCATGTGTGGTTTTTCAGCAGTGTACGTCTCTCCCCAAGAACATACCACATTTCACAGAAAAGTCATACTAGGTCCATTGTAAAGTATGCAGTATGGCACGGAAGTTCTGGACCAGGTAGGCCTATATGATATAGGCCTATACAGTGTAGGCCTATACGATGTACGCCTATACCATATTAGGCCTAAGGTGTACAAATCAGCAAACTATCAGCAAAATATGCATCCAATGGGAGTAGGAAATGTCTTCCACAATAGGCGTTCACTCACAGTAAACCCAGGACTCGAACCCAGGACTTTCCTCTGGGTGTAGTATAGGCCTATACCATACAGGCCTACCTGGTTCAGGACTTCTGTGTCATACTGTATATCCCCTAAGGCACATTAATGCAGACCTTAATAGCCCCACCCACCCTCCCCTAAGGCACAGAAAATCGGTTGTTGAGTAGAAATCCTGGTGGAACTAGTAATTGTCCTCCTTACACGTTTACACAGAAGGTTCCAGCAGTCACCAAGGAGTAGTACTTGGTGATTTTTTTATCACTGCGCATGCAGAAATCTTACATAGCATCTTCACCTAGGTAGGCTTTATTCAGTTTCTTTGCGAATTGAATACTTGCTATGACAAATTAAACAAACTAAAATAGACCTAGTTACATGCACATATAGGCTTAACACACGTATTATCGCCATTATGCGGAATCAGAAGTAATTTAATTATTAAACTCATTATCCTACACATCTAACCCTCTTCCCCCTTAGTAATAATAACTTATCATGTGAAAAACTGCAAGGGAGATGTGCCCTACACATTTTTTAGTTTAGGGATCCAAGACGAAATTTTATCCACATTTTTATAAACAAATTTTTTAAATTGTCCTTTTGTACGGTGGAGTCATGATGCCAAAGGTTAAGGAAAAGGTTTTACGTGTAATACAGAGGCTACATCGAATGAAAGTCGAAGTTTTATTTTACGAAAATAGGCCTATACCCAATTTTTCAGGCTTTCGAATCCAAAAAAGGGGTCCGCTTCCTCTTTTTTTTTTTTGTAAACATAAAAAAAAAGAGATTTATTCTGACTGATACTCGAACTCAGAATGGCGAACGGAAAGTCCTGGTTCGAGTGCTAATCCGGCACCAGTTCGAGTACCAATCTTTTTTTTATCTGCCTCTCGAATTTAATGTTTATTGTGTTTTTATACGGCCGATCATTATGGTGACTGTGTTTCGCACTTAAAAGTCACAGTGCCTTTAACTTCATATTGAAAGAAAGTCTCGCCTGGTTGCTGAGAGCGCCAACTAAGGCCAAATTCAACATCGTCAAATTCAAAAGTCGCAAGAACTGTCGGGCTGCGGAAACGTTGGGTGAGAATAAAACGAGAAAAGAAAGCGGCGGCTTCATCTTTCTTCACGAATGAATAAAAAGAGTGAAGAATGAAGAAAGAAGGAAGCTTTTTTCGGAAAAAAAAGAGAACAAATACATACAAACGACATTGAAAACAAAGAAAAACACGTCGCTGGCTGGCACATAGAACATTAAGAACCAACAAATAAAAACTCATCACAATGAAATAAATGTAGCGCCAACAAAACGTCAGACTTGTAAGAAGCTTGCGCTCTAAAACGACTGAACATACGTAAGTTAACTGACCTTTTAAGCCATCGACAAAGGAATTAATATTACATTTGGCAGGTATTAGGAAAATTCCTAAAACTCATTAATTTCCAAGTGGTGCTCCCCTTGGTTCAGTACTTGAACCATTGCTGTTTTTGGTTTACATAGTGTTTTTAATTTGTCACGTTTCGTAATCTCTAAGTTTTGCAAACCTATTTCCCACCCTCGTCGCCATTTGATATATCCTATGGTTGGACGCAAACGTGAGTTCTCCCCCAGCAAAGTAACGACACTTAATATGGCTTAGGCAAGTAATGGTGTGGGTGGGTTTTAATTATGTGCATGGCCGTTTAAAACAATTACATGTCATGTAACTATCAATGTCACATGTCTATGGTAGTATAATGTAGCAACATTAGTATGGCACATTCCCGAGGCTACACACTCCCGAGGCTACACTTATTGTGTTAAGCTATGGAGGGTTAACATGGCATGGATCTAAGTATTGGTAACGTGTGGTGCCACACGTAACGACATGACACCTATATCACATATTTTATATGAAATGACAATTACACAATAGTGACCACATGTCACAAGAGGTCAACAAGAAACAGTCTCGACTTTATGGTGGTAGTGTAGACACTTTGCTTTCTATTTAAACTATTGACGTAATTCAGTATTAAAGATAATGTAGATACAAGAAATAGCATTAATGCCATTAGCAGGGCTGTGAAAGATAAAATTGACCTCATAGTTGCCATGTATTAAGGATATAAAGAAAACCGAGGATTCTGTAATGTGCAAGTGGTGTTCCCCAATGTCCAGTATCATGAACCAATGTTTTTCTTGGGTCATCCAGTGTTGTTCATTTGTTGTGGTTAACAACCTCCAAGTTGTGCACCCCAACCCCAATACTTTATACTTCAATTTCAAGTAGGTGCCCGCACATGGTCCATAAGGAATAGTGTTAAACTTATCGTGGCTATACATACACAGCTATTGTTTCCATGGGGGATAACCATGAGTGGTTAACGGTCGTTAAACCCTTTGAAACCCTTTGGGATTCCTCTTACCATTAAAGTAGTGTGATACTGAAGGTGGTGTAGATGTGAGGTACCGTAATGTTAACCCCCATCAGCCAGACTATCAAGAAATGCCAATGTTAAAACTACGGAAATACTATAGCATAGTTATTCGATTGCGTCATTCTTCGCATCCTTGGTTCCTGTTTAAGAAAACAGCAAAGTTCGTTGTGGAGTGATCAAACAAACTAGCATATCTAACTGAATCTTCAGGCTGTCCAAGACTTCATATTTAACCAATTCAACGCTACCTGTGGGCACCTCCTGTTTTAGGGTGATGCAAATAAACTCCGAGTTGACATGCCCTTTGTCCTAACCTTCCGACCAAACTAAAAAAAAGTACTATCTCAACGCTCCATTTGAAGTTTGCTAATGGAGTGATCAAGCCAACTCACATATCTGTTGTTAGAACTATTAACGCGGCATTCCCCAAGGCTCATTGTTTGGGCCGTTGTTGTTCTGTTAAGTGCTTTCTACATTGAATGGGCTAAAACTGCTGAAAAACCGAAACTCTTACACTGTCAGCTTCTTCACTGAATATCTAACAAACATTACACCAATGTGTAGTGTAATTCCACATACAAAAGAAATGCCATTTACCTGTGGCTATACTGCTGGGCGTAGAAGCAGTCGGGTAGACAGGAATAACAGGGTGGGACTTACCTAGAACAAAAAATTCGCATTAGCAAATGGACGAAACTTAAAGAAACCGCATCACAATAAAAACAAACAGCGGATAAGCAGTTTAACACCGGTATTGTATTAGCTATGCTGTGTTTACTCTCAACGCAGCATAACAGGTAAAACTCTACGTAGCACTGGTGTCAGAGACATCAATCACATCAATTTTGACCTCGGAGTTCACACCGTGTTAACACTGAAACAGGGTTCGTACACAATTTTTGGTTTGAATTTCCCTCACTTTTCCAGGTTTTCCCTGATCAGATTTTTCACATTTCCCTGACCTTTGGCATCATAATTTAAGCACTAAACTTAATATAATAGCAGCAAAGGCATATTAAAATGTTTATAATGATTTTAGAGCTACCGGTCTTAAAAGTTTCCCTGACTTTTCCCTGACTGTCTGCTTAGTTTGGATTTTCCCCGACTTTCCCCTGACATTTTTCACCTATTTTCCTTTTCCCTGACTTATCCAGGTTCACAAGGTTTTCCAGGTCCCGTACGAACCCTGTGAAATTAACTAGTTTTAAAGTTGTTAACAAGCGTGTTACCCAAAATGATGGTAACACTCAACTGGGGTTTACAAGTGTTCACAATTACCCTTTAAAATCATTTCTATTTTAAGCCCACCTCAGCGCACCGTTCTCAAAAGCTAAGTGCACACATCTCCATGGTCCGCACTGTGAGGAAGATTACCAAATTGTTGGGAGGCGAGTGTTTCCCGTCAGCGCGCTACCGCACGGGATTTAAGCGAACCACAAGGCATCATCCATCGTTGTTGAGTGTTCCGTCTTGATGGAGAGTAACAGCTTCCTTTTTCCTGACTTAACTTACATCGAAAACACCTTTCTGCCTACTTATCCGTTCCTCTCCTCCTTTCCCCCTTCCCCCGACCTCCTTCCCAACGGCCCATGGGGATTCCCCAGCTAAGCTAATGGCGGCATTAAATAAAAGCGCTCCTGCCTTCCTGCCTTCCCTCAGTCATTCGCTATTCTCTCACTGGGAGTCGCCCGCGCGCCTGACGTCACGCAGTAATTTAATGCACCGCCGCCAGGTGGAAGCATCAGCGCTGAATCTCAAGCGTGCGTACACTAGCACACAAAAAAGACCGACCTCTTACTTACGTCACTGTATAGCGCTACATGCAGTTAGCCCTACGTTTGCCAATTGCCAGGATTTTCCGAGGGGTTACAAAGAAAAAAAAAAGTATGAGATTTGTAAACGTGTAAATCTTCCGACGGATTTACGGAGATTTAAGGATTTGGAATCTCAACAAAAGATTTAACTAAAATTTAATGATTTACATTAGATTTGTCAAGATTTACACGGATTTACAGAAGTTTTAAAGATTTACATAAAATTTTGCCGATTTTCACAGATTTTTACAGATTTGAAGATTTGCATGAAGATATGTTGATTTGCTGGGATTTAAAGATTTACTAAAGATTTAAGTGAGTTTTAATGATTTACATGAGATCTTTTCAAGATTTACACGGATTTACATAAGATTTAAAGATTTACACAGATTTAAAGATATTCACAGATTTACATGAAGATTTGCTGGGTTTTAAAGATTTACTAAAGATTTAAGTACGATTTAAATCATTTAAATGATTCACGGTAAAAAAAAATTTGTTCATTCTCAATTGGCAGATGTTTCCTTTTATTTACCCCAAAATCCCTTTCTGCCTAAAAAAATATGTGTTAGTTATTACTAAAACAATCGGAATGAAAACAGCGAATAGATTCGAACAATGACATAATTTTGAACTTTAACATCGTTCAAAATGTTGCCCATTTCGCATAGTATTGAAATAAATGCCCCCTAGCAACGAAACCTGTTATTGACTATCTGAAACCGAACCTGAACCTACTGGTCACAATTTATTTATTCACTAGAGGAAGCCCGGGGCCGGTCATGAATTACGTTTACAGACCCAATTCCCCCCCCCCCCTCCCGGCCCCACTCCCACTCCCCACTCCCAACCCCCTCACTCCCACTCCCCACTCGCACTCTTAACTCCCCACTCCCATTCCCAACTCCCCACTCCCATTCCCATTTTCGCACACACTGGCTAAGAAACGGTGATTTTTGTTGGCCTCAGTCACTGAATCTGCGCATCCAGTGGCTGAAATCACAGGATGCACCGTTTAAAGAATGTGAGCGTTGAACCACCATCTTTGATTGTAAACGACTACTTTGCAAGATAGCAATGATCAGCCTCGTGCTCAGCAGTGATTGTTGTTGTCCACTTTGAAACAATTCAGCTCAGCTGTGAAAGCCTTCATCTGCGAATGAAATAAGCCATGGCATCGTTTCCAGCTGCTAATTTCGAGGCCAAAACAACGTAGCTTAGTTTGATGTAATGCGCATTTAGCTGAAACATGGATTCTTTCATTTTACCCATCAACAATCAACGGTTTGGACGATAGTTTTCAATCCTTAGCACGTCCACCATGACACCGTAGCAAAGTCATTAAACGTGCACGAAAACAATCAGAATCGATTAAAGTGATTGTTGTCCTTCCGGTTTTCCTTTAACTTTCCTTTTCCTTTCCTTTTATCAGCTCAGCCGGGATCCTGAATTATTATGTAGATTTATTTATTTGAGTATTGGTTCAACAGGCTTTATGCCTCATAATAGAACCAAGAAGAATTGCATGGTTTTACAAAAAAAAAAAAAAAAAAATTACGTAACATTTTTTCCAGAGAGAATGACTATTACAAAAGGATGGAAAATAATAAAGCCAAATGCACTTTTTATACTCTTGTTATGGCTCTAGAAACACCAAATGCAGCATTATACCTAGTTGTGACTGGTGCAATGAAAATGTGTAGCTACATGTCAGAGAAGTTGCGCTGAAAAAATTTCATCCAATAATTTGTCTGAATTGTTCACGAGTACGGTTTTAAAACAAGGGATACTTTGTCTGAATTGTTCAAGAGTACGGAGTTAAAACAAAGGTATCTAACTAAATATCTCTGTATTCTTTCCACCTCTGCGATTGGGTGTTGCTGTATTGTGTCCAGAGCATGCATAAGAAATTAAACTTTGGACAATTGTATTACTATACGGTATTGGCGGTTTTGGTGCCACAGAGTATAAGGTTCGTTTCAAGAAGCTGAACATTTTAAATGCCTTTTTTCACAATGTTACGAACATGATTACCATACAAACAATTGGATTGAAGCGTTACCCCAAAATTATTTACTTTTGCGATGCGTTTTAAGATAGTATTATTAATCATATGAGCAAATTCATTTGCATTTAAATTACGATAAGAATGGGTAGTAATAATTCGGCATTTGTTTAAGTTTATAGTTTTAAATCCCGTTTTTTACACCAAGAAAAAACACAATCCATAGCATTTTGTAGTGTTAGTGAGTCACTAACATTTGTAATTTTGATGACGATTTTAGATCATCGGCATGAAACAAGATTAAACAGTCCCTCGTTATTTCAGGCTTTTCGAGACGTGGGTTATTAACTACGGATGCACCGAATATTCGGTAATTATTCGGTATTCGGGCTATTCGGCCAAAAATTCAAGTATTCGGTATTCGGCCGAATACCGAATTTTGGCCGAATAGTTTAAGATTTGTTAGTATTCGGCCGAATATTTTTTAGTATATATTTATGCAATAGTGTTAATGTAAGAACGTTTAGCTAAGCATTTACTTTTTGGTTTGTGAGGAATTGTCTTCTGACATTTATACAAGAAGTAAAAAATGGTCAAATATGTTCGGCCGAATATGAAAACTGTTTGGTGCCGGGTATGCGGTATTCGGCAGTTAAACTATTCGGTTGTGTATTCGGTATTCAGAAAGTTGAGTATTCGGTTACATATTCGGTATTCGAATTTCGGCAAGTTAAGTGTTCAGTTGTATATTCGGCATTCGTTCAATTTTGTATTCGGTGCATCCGTATTATTAACACTTCCTATACAAAATCTTGTCGTGATCGTCGCACATTTTTAATAGAGTAGGCCGAACCAAATTCGCGCTCAAGCTGAAGTTGGGCCAGAAGGGTTTCTTCGCTTGTTACACGACCTGGAATTGCAATTGGAGGGCGAAAGGTGGCGCGCTCTTGCGGCTGGAGCAAGAAGCACTTCGGACGAGTAATGAACTACGACAGACAAAGGTAGCTTGAGACGCCAGCTGGCAAATTCCTGCTTTATTGCGTTCGGCCATTGCACTCATTGCGCGTTCTTCACGACACCAGGACCAATGTTTGTCTTCCTCGTCCCCTACCCCCTCCCCCTTCTCCCCCCCCCCCCCTCCCAAAACAACACGAGTGGAAGGAACAAAGGACGCACACTGGGGTCCAGTCCAGAAACACCAGCGCCACCATTAATTGCTGCGGCCTGCAGGTTCGAAAAAAAAGAAGAAATGGGTTTATAAGCACAAGGTGCACCGCGAGTGATTCCCCCCAACCATGTTTCTGCAAGAGTTAGTATCTGGATTTATAACATGACTGTGCTGACACTAATTAGACAACGACGGACCAGTCACGTCAAAGCAGTTGGCATTATTTTATCAATCCGATGTTGGGCCACCCAAAAATGAAGCCCGTTAGGCGGAAATGTAACGGTACCTCTCGCACTTAAGTCATTGATGTTATTCACTACACCACCTTAACTGATTGTTATACAGCTAAGATATAGAGTTGGGGTTTGTTTAACATCGCTGCAACTTGCGTGGCGCAGAGGCAACCGGGACCACTGCACTGTGACTGAGGTTGGCGCTAATGTCCTAGCTGTCGACGCGCCATTAAACCTCATCCCCACCCCCCACCTGCACAATATAGATAAAGCTAAGAAAGCAGGGAGTGTAAGAGTTTTCATTGTACAAATATAATTAATTTTCAAGTTCGTAAAGTAAGTTATGTAATTTGACGGCCTTATAAATCACAAGACATGTAAACAATTTTGTTCACTGCCCATAAATAAGGTTTTAAATTACACCAAAGAAAATTTCAGTTTGCGGTATGGCCACGATGTACTGCTTAGCAACCTAAACTAATCAAGTTAGGTTACTTATGGTTAATTCACAATTCAACTTTACACTGATTAGTCGATTCTAACACTAGACTTTCGTTGCAGTTAAAGAAATTACATTGGGCTAACGAAGGACGGCTAATAAACTTGTAAAACAGAAAAAGAAATACGTTGGACCAACAAAGTATTGCCAACAAACTGAAGAAGTAAAAAAAAAAAAAAAAAAAAATACACTGACCCAACGAAGTACGGCCAATACAAAAACTTAGCTAAATTACTCGAGTCCAAGTGTCACAAAATATTTCGTTTTAAGTGTAAAATAAATAATCTACAGATTCATGATTTTAACAGAATTTATAGTCTGAAAAAAGGTGAACCTTACATCAATTTGGTAATTTAGTATATTTCTTATGTAATGTCCTAAAGACGTATTTTTGTACTTCTAGTACACGGAAGTCAACATGGAAGTCAGCCTTGTGGTTCATCCGTGGGTACACACTGTACAGACCAAGCCGTCCCTGTATAGAAGCTGCAGTTTCTATCAGTTTTTAGGACAGAAAAGCCAAAGGCTCAACAAGAGTTAAATAAATACACATTCAAACCTATTTACGTTGCCTTTTGGACTTACATGTCAGACTACCTGAGCGGAGAATCGAACCCACGTCCTCTGAAACCAAAGGCCGAGGTCCTACCGCTGAGCCAGACTGACAGATGCCAAAAGGAAACGTCAATGAACGTGTTAAACGCTGCCTACGCGGACGTTTCCTTTTGGCCGTGTCAGTATGGCTCAGCGGTAAGAGCTCGGTTTGTTCGTTTCAGAGGTCGTGAGTTCGATTCCCCCGTTCGGGCAGTATGACGTATAAATCCACAAGGCAACGTTAATAGGTCTGCATCTGCATTTATTACATCAGTTTTCATTTCTGTTGCAGAAATTAAAACGTTTGTGCGTAATGACTTAATTATAGGGATGGCGTCCTCCTGTGATGATTCTTTCCCGAGTTATGGACACGGATTCATACTCCGCACTAGTAACCATTCTACCTCGTTCACATCACCAGCTGTAGCAGCTTAGAAAGAGGGGGCGAGGGGTGGGGAGACGCGTAATTTGTTTGTGCTTCGGATCTTTGGGGTGCTTTCCGCATCCTCTCTTTCCGCATCCGCCTCTTCGCGAGCATGCGCATTGGCGAAGAGATACACAATAGAAGTTAGGACTAGGCTCCAACGAATTTTTTTTTTTTTTACTTTACTTTTATCACCTGAATAGACGACGAGCCGGTTTTCTTGTCTGCTTAAGCCGCGCGCTCGTTGTCGTCATATGGCCGACTCTGATTGGCTGTCGTTTCTGGTCTGAGACCGCAAAAAAGAAAGCGTCACTAGTTAGAACCCCTCAAAACCAGAAAACGTTAATCTATGCACATCGAAAGCAATGCTAAGAAACGAAACTGTGGTGAGTACTAACTGGTCTTCACTGTATACTCACCGGGTGTTTGTTTATATCGAAAGCAATGAATTATGGCCTACAACAATCCCAACATGTCTAGTTCAGCTTAGCCGTGGCCAGTGACCTATCCGACCAGACCTACAGCGATATTAGGAGGGCAGACAAAATGGCCGCCAAGAGTGTTCCATACCATTACTTCGAGGTGTGTTCGGCAATTGGCCAAGCAAGTCGTATCGGTGGATTTTTGTACGGCGAGTCATCTACTGCCATCTATTGCCAAATAGAGGCAACTGTCAAAAATCTTAGTAATTCACTAACTTAATCCCAGTAATCACCCGGAAAATAGCTTCTCCCCTCCGTTTCCCTCCCTTCCGCCTCTTTGCTACACGTACTTGAATTCGGATGGTTAATTAAATTAATTCTGCCCCTCCCCCTTTTGCGAGGTTCTACTCAAATTGGTATGGTATCCATTCCAACCCGCCCCCCCGGAAATTCGTTTTTGGGTTCATTTAATGCGTAATCGTATGCTAAAGTAAAACCTCACTCCCCCCCCCCCCAACTCCCAACAACGGCCGTGTGGGATGGAGGGATTACATTGCAGGAAAACTTTACAGGACAGCATGCTTCTCCAAAGCAGTTTCGAGACATGAACAGGAACACACGGCTGGTAGAATGTAATAGAAGTGTACATTGGAAAGTGTGATCATTACCCGTGTTTTCAGCTAGTTATCTATATTTTTTCCACTTCCGTTTTTCTTAGCAATCCTGAATACAGTGGCGTAACTAGGGTTTTGTACTGAAGCGGCAACCCAGGCATTTAGCCGAATGGTGTGGAGGGAGAACCGAATAAGAGCCCCTGGCAGCTGATGCATTTTTGCTAATTTACGGCATTTTCTGGCCTTGTAAAGTGCCGTTGGAAACATTTTTATAAAACCAGTTTTGCTGACTGCATTAGACGCATAAAACAAATTTGTAATGTAAATCTTTCAGTTTTTCATAATAGACACATATTTTTTAAACGCTGATACTTTGTTGGGAATTTTAAGCAAAATATGGACTTAGTAATTCTTGCTGTTTATCATTTACTGATTTTCGTACTTCTCCATTTGTTTCCTGGTTACTTCAGTGATTTAATGGAGAAACAGTAGGAGTTTAAATTAGCTAACATGAAAGTTGCGTCTTTGACCTCAAAATGCAACCATCTGACGGTAAATAATTTTTCAGCTAAGCAAAAAGTGACTTGGCCAATTTGCCGAATAAGTTTTCAAAATCCCACGGGGGGGACCACCCCCCCCCCCCCCCCCCCCCCCCACTAGTTACGCCACTGCCTGAATATGACACAATCGAACACCAAAAAGTACACTGCATTCGAACAAATCCAACGCCGAACTTTAAGAGCGAATCTACGAACCTCTGCCACCACGCGTGCGATTTGCTGCAGAAATTATAAAAGAAGCATCTGCGTTGTTTCAAAACGCCCGAAAATGACAAAAACATTATTTTTTCTTACCATTGTAATTATTTTCTGCACGCTTCACACTAAAGGATCGTTCACTGTGGTGAACAGCAAGCGGGTTTGTTTTGTTCGCGTAGAGCTTAACCACTCGCCTCACACCTCGGGCTCGCTTTTCGCCACTTCAAAAATTCGGCTCAGCCCTTTTTTAAAAATTATTTTCTTGAGCCGTAAGTCAACCGAAGCAATTTCATGCTTTTGTATCTGAACCGGCTCAATTTTGAACATTACCAGCCTTTTTTTGAGAGAACAAATATCCGATACAGGAAGGGGGACAAGCCCGGGGGTTTGAACCGGGATACCTCCGATCATCGCAGGGGCCGAAAGATTGTCCAAAAATTTGCCATAATAAGTTGCCTGGCTGCTGAAGGAGCATGGTAGCCTCTCACGCTACCCTGGCCGACAGTCCTGGCGGAGATTTCAGAGGCCCCTTTTCAAGGGGGGTTCGACCAGATCCCCTAACCTCCAGCAACCAGGCCTTTGCCATCGCGATTAAATTCTAGCTAAGACGAGTCTTTGCTACTCGCATTATTGGTACTCAATAAATACCAAACAATCTACTGCTTCGGCCTATCGCAAACAACGCCAGCTAACACACGGTAGTCTCTCTCCTTCAGATTTCGAGGGCGCGCCTTCATACTTCATCAATACCCTCTAGTCCCTTCAACGGGATACCTTCATTATCTGCATAATTAAGAAACCCGGGTAAGGGTAGTGGCTACTAATTTGTTATCTTCTTTTTCGACTGCAACCTTTCAGAGAGGGATCTTCGGTTCTCTCCACAACTCCTCGCGCTTCTTTCAAATTTTAATTACCTCCCATTTTTAAGCGAGAGGAAACAACTCTCTTATCAGGAGGAGAGACCGTGAGAGAGAGAGGGAGGGAAAGAAGACAAAGGAGAACAAAAGACCTCGAATTAGGTCAGGCATCAGACACAGGCATTGTGTTGGATAAAACACTTGTTGCCGGGTCATGGGTCCGACTCCCCCACACACGATGATCTCCTTTCAACTTAAGCCGAGCGTGGTGCAGGCTCCAGCGTTGCACGAAAATCATGCAAATTAGTTTGCTAATCAACACCCGCCCACAGCCACTCGACCGGCGCTGCACCTATTGAAATGCTAAACGAATTAGAAATGGTGCTTTTAAATTACGACTGGACATCACGAGGACGGTACTGGACGTTGTTCGAATGTCGTATAGGCGCGGCTGGACCCTTCGTTCGAATTCAGCCGCCAGAACGGGGGAAGAAACGAACACTGGTCGAGGTTGTTTTGGGGGGGGCTGGGGGGGGGGGGGGTGGTATACTCCTCAGCTGCCGCCGTTAGCCGCCGCGCTGCATTTTTATGAGTCAGCCGTACAGCCGCCGGATATTTTTCGGCTGCCGACTGAAGTAGCCGCACATTTTAAAGATGTAAACACTATACCACACGCCATGGCTGTTTTGCTGTGACGTGCATATCACGTGACTAGGCTATTCCAATCAGACGGCCAAACAGCCGTTGTTCTCGTTCGTCATTGGCTAACTCATTGATGACGTCACGGCAAACAGCCATTGCGCATGGTTTAAACAATCATAAAATTACTCGCAACTGATGACAAACTGCTCGACTGTCTATGTTTCATAGTTTCAAAAACAATTTCTCTCGCCAGCAACTTAAGAGCGCCATGTATTTGTATGGTTATCAGCATTCATGGTTACTTTCGGTTTCGTTTTTTTGGTTCAAGTCATAACGGTAGAACACGGTGTGGCCTCGATTTTATTTAAATGCTATAATTTGAAGGTCGAGGTTTTTTTTATCCTCATAACGGATTTTTACTTTTTTTTCATTTGCTAGTTACCCGGAAATGAATTATGCCGGGGGGGCCCCCCCCCCCCGAAAAAAAAATACTAATTTCCTCACATTTCGTCATTTTTTCGTGTGCTACAAGTTTCAACTTTGATACCCTTTGCTTCATTTCGGATCAATTTAGCCGAAAATTAGCGGCCAGCCGGCCAAATTTATAGTTGCCGGACGTGCCCATAAAATCGGTGGCCAGCCGAAATTTCTTTTAAGTCGGCTTTAAATAACAAAATAATGCTGCTGAGGGGCATAGAGGGTGATTTCGTACACTGGATGTTTGTGACAGTTGGCGTAAAATGTTTAAAGGCAAATAACGGTAATATATAATGTTTGTTACAATTTTAATAAAAATAATAATAGTAATTTACCACATTCATGTGGAGGGCTGCCGGAAGGGTGGTAAGCCCGTGACCGGAAAAAAAAGCCTGGGAAAAAAAAGCCGCGGAAAAAAAAGCCGCGGAAAAAAAAGATGATGGAAAAAAAAGCCGATGGAAAAAAAAGTCCCAGAAAAAAAAGCCGCGGAAAAAAAAGCTGATGGAAAAAAAGGCCGATGGAAAAAAAAGCCGCGGAAAAAAAGCCGCGGAAAAAAAGGCCGATAGTCAAAAAAAAACGCGAAAAAATGTAGTTGAAAATTTACAACAAAACTACCTAAATGCACTTAACGTGTGTATTAATCATTCATTAGCTGCATGTTGCTCGATCAAGGTCACCTTTGGAAACCCGAAAGGAAAAGAAATCACAAGTTTCCTGCCAAATTCCTTAACTGAGGAGGTTGTGGGGGAAAGGGTCGTCCTCACTTTGGTCGGGTGACCTTCAATCGTTAAAGGATAAATCATGAAATGACGAGTTTCCCCCATAATTTGGATAGGAGGGGAGGGGGGGGGATATCAGGAAATCATAAATTAGACAACTAAAAGAAAATTCCGGAAAGCATACTTTTATTCCCGAACTCCTTTACCTTTTTTTTTGTTTTTAGAGTTATTTTGATATTTCACTGCATTTTAATAGTTTAATTAACATTTTAATATTTTTTTCTGGATCGTATCCCTTTCCCGCCACCCTCTCCTCCCCCTCCCCCCTCACTGCAAAAAAAAGTGGTTAATTTAGACACACGACCAAACTGAGGACGACCCTTTCCCCCATCACCTCCCCTGTTAAGGAAGTTGGGAGAAAACTTGTGACTTCTTTTCCTTTTCGGGATTCCAAAGGTGACGTTGATCGAGCAACATGCAGCTAATGAATGATTAATACACACGTAACTACATTTAGGTAGTATTTTTGTAAATTTTGAACCAGGATTTTATCGCGTTCTTTCTTCCATCGGCTTTTTTTTCCACGGCTTTTTTTTCCATCGGCCTTTTTTCCATCGGCCTTTTTTTCCATCAGCTTTTTTTTTCCACGGCCTTTTTTTCCGCGGCTTTTTTTCCATCGGCTTTTTTTTCCATCAGCTTTTTTTCCTGGACTTTTTTTCCATCAGCTTTTTTTTCCAGGCTTTTTTTTCCGTGGCATTTTTTTCCTCGGCTTTTTTTTCCTAGATTCGGTGAGCCACTTACACCGGGTCCTGCTTGGAACGTAGGAGAAAGATTTTTTTTTAAAGCGGGCACAACACCTAATGTTCTGTGCCTCTTTAAAACTTCTTCAAACCTTTCCAAAGATGAATATTCAACATTCTACGGAATCCAGACAAGCCTAATGAGTAATCCTGAAACTGAAACTATTAGTGGGGGAATCCTAAGTTAGGGAATCCCCTTCCTTCAAAGATTTAAATAGCCCAAATCGTTTACTCAGTGTCGATGTCAAGTAAAAAAGTGGTTTAGATAAGTAGATTGGAAATAAATTAACAAACAAACAAATAAAACCTTGCAAATGTTAAAAACTTACCATGCATAAGTATAGTAACTGTTGCATCCTAATTTCGTTACGGAATTTTCATTAGGCTACTAATACACTGACTAGAGCTTATTTTTAATGCCAACATTAGCAGTCTGTACTGTAAAAATAAACATAAGGCTATGCCTACGTGGTAAAAAAAAAACATGTGATAAATATCCGATATAATATCATCAGTATCCAATGTTTACATAAATACTAGCAGTTGTACCGGTTTCGCCCGGGGTTTTGTTACGCCCGTGGTTGTTTCCCAGTTTTCGGTATGTGTGGCCTGACCGTTGAATGCGACAGTCAATTCGGCTTCTCGGAATACTCCCCTTTTCCTCCCATCCTCTCACTCCCCTCATACCTCCTCCTACCCTCTCCCATAAAACTTCCCTTGTTGGTTCAGTTAATGTGTGATCATATGCTGAATGGCAACATACGTTGCCCCCCCCCCCCCTTCCCCACGTCCTTCCTTATCTCTTTCAAATTGTTAGTCGAGGCAACAATGTGCCAATTTCAACTTCTTTTTACTGTAGGGGTTCCCCTTTTTCTGGGGTCGTTGTCTTAGTTTCTGCTATGAGACTTTGGTTTATAATGTAAGAAGATCATGATATTTACCAACCCTGTAAAATTCTGTATTTTACGGTTTTTTAATTTGCTTTTTTGTTTGCATTTAGGATTTAGGAAGGCATATATTGTTGTGAAAAACAAGCATGAATCATCTTTTGTGCCTTTTTACGGGTTGTATTGCTTCTCGGAGTCAGTTGGTTTTTGCTTGCCAGTTTCGATTTAACTCCTCGCCAGTTTCGATTTAACTCCTCACCAATTTCCGTATTAAAGACTTGCAATTTAGGTCAAATTAGCCAATTGCAGCAACCGTAGGTCATGCACAAAGGCAAATTTAAAAGCTTTATCAGAGACATTGCTTACCAGTGCCGTAGATATATAACCAGTCAGATTCCTGTTTTTCCACAAATAAAAACACTGTTTTTTTTGTTTTTTGGTTTTTTTTTTACTCACTTTGTCAAACCATCACAAGAAACTATCACTTCTACCGTAGCTTTATGCATTACCAGCGCTTGGCAGGATAGTCAACATCGAGGGCAGTTTCCAACTTAAAGTGACATACTAAACGAATGCAATATAACCCTATTTCTGAAGTAGGCTTTACTGCAAAGCCAATGCCTGGCAGGAAAGCCGATATGAGGATAATATTTGCGTTAGTATCCTAGCAGCCAAACTAATGCACTGTGCCCGAATTTCAGAGTAGGATGATTGATAAAAACATAAGCTTATACTCCCCAAAATACTTCAGTATAAAAATCCAATATATGTATCATCGTCATTAATATATATATATATACATTTTTTTTTGACGAGTGTAGCTACAGGGCTTGTATTTTTTCAGTTCAATGGCCTGGCTGAGTTTGCTTTGACTGAGACAATGCCTTACTGCAAATGCTATTCCGTGGTAGGGAAGCCAAAATCGGGGGGAGTATTTGAGTCGTCGTACTGCACTAACTAACACACTGTAACCGCAATTCGGAGTTGGCTTTGCTGCACAGCCCACTCCCCAGTACGAAAGCCAACATCAGGGGGAGTTTTTGAGCCGTAGTACAGCAATAAGCTAATGCATCGTAACTGCAGTTCGGAGTTGGCTTTGCTGCAAAGCCTAGGACACGGTAAGAAAGCTGACATCGGGAGGAGTTTCTGCCTCGTAGTCAAGGTTTACAGCCAAAGTAAGGCAGCATAGCAACAACTCATGAGGCTTTCTGCAGATTAGTGCCGGAGTTCTACAAGCTGTAAACTGGTCTGCATTTCAACAGTGGCTCTGATTTTGGTTCTTCTGAATGGGACGATGAGAGTTTGGGAGCCAAAGATAACATTTTTTTTTTCAGCAGGTATTCTTTACCTTATTGTCATGGATTGCTACGGGTACATTCGTTTAACCGCAAGGGACCCAATGACAATACCCCTCCTAACTTGGTTAATGGGCGTAATCATGACAACGACACTTTCTCCACAGTTTTGTAACTCGAAACTCATCTATAGTCTGTTCCACGTTATGTTTGCAGGAAACTCTCTATGACGCAAGGTTTCCTTCCACTGCGGGTGCAAAAAACACGCAAAATAGTCCACTCGTAGACTCATAACAGCAACTGTGTAGAGCTTACAAGTGTGATATTCACATATTTTGCACTCGTGTGCAAGAATACGTGGCGTCATGCAGTCACTTTTTTGGAAATTTAATGTGAAACAAACTATAGGGCAGTGACACGACGTAGTATTATTGTATATTACTCAAACAGAAGGACGTCATATTCAGAAACAGAAGGGCGTCATACTGAAGCCGATGCTGTGAAGAGTGGATTTCTTAGACCTAAAACGCGCGATTTTTGTTGTTGGAGAAAACAGTGTTATTTTAAGCCTACGAAATCCACTCTTCCGTTGTTTTTCCCTCCATTTTTATGCAGTGCACCTTGTAGTTATGCCCTCCAAAACCCATACTGGTGCCAATCTGGTGCCAATATGACGGCAAATGTCACTGCTCTATAGCTGGAGATTTTTGGTATAATGGCATCTTCAGTCCCAAAACAGACAGAAACAAATCACCAGTGATGCGATGGGCTGCAGCGAGCCAACAAGGTCAATATGTCTCTAGTTCACAAATGCATGTAGTTCTCGTCAATTAATATTTACGCCTTTGATGCACCATACCTCTAGCGAAGTGTGCAGATTTCAACTGTCACAATTCTGAGACCCACCATCTTTACCCACCATCAACTTTCTCGTTTTCTTGAGTTGTTTTTTCCCCAGTTCTGAAACTAGAGCAAAAAAAAAACACTTAAAACGCAACAATTTTATTTATCGCCAACCTAATTCTGGACGAGTAATGCAGTTTGAGTCAGCGTCTCCACACACCCACTCCACATCAATGAACGAAGCCGCACTCAGCGTCTTAGTGCCTATTTATAGCAACTCGGGAAGACCGGTCACTTTATTGCCCGCTGACGTCACAATACAAACAAAGCCGACAGCTGCAGAAAGGTGCTACAAACCACTTTCGTTGCCCCCCCCAGCCCCCCCCCCCCCCCCCTCCCCGACAAACCCATCCAATCGTCTCTGCCTGATTGCATTTGGGAGGCCACCAGGGCGTGTTTGATCAGACAAACACAAGATCAAGCAGTAGACACCATCTGCCAAAAACACTTACTGTTTTTTGAGGTGCGAAAACCACGAACTGTGGCGTGAGAAGCCACATTTTATACACGCCCAAGCCGTGAGCTTGCATCAGGACTGCAGCGCCACCGTTATTTGCGGTAGTAAAATTTGCGGCAGGTATTGTAAGCTGCATTTTTTTTTTTTTATTATGATGGTCTAACGCCAGAGTTCGCTTAACGTGATTGGTTTACCAACCGACCGGGTAGCTTGAAACGGAATTTTGTAGCCAATCGTGTCTGATCAAATGACAATCTGCTAGACAGCTAGACAGCTACTTTTTGAGGGCGCCATTAGACGCCAAAATCGTGTCGAGCTAACGTGATCCTGCTTCAGGAATGGAGCGCCACCAGTATTTGCTGCAGGAAAATTAGCGGCAGTTATTGTAAGTTAAAGATGACTATTCACCGAATGACAAGCTGCAGCATCTAGCGCCGTCTACCATTATTTAGTTTTATGTAGCACTTGATTTCAACAAGCGAAGGAATGCACAAAGAAATTTATTTTTACACAACAAAAGCCACGTGCCTCCTTACTTATACAGTGTAAAGTTGGTGCGTCCATGTGCACCAGGGAGCAATCAGTCGACGTTAACGCTATCACTGTCACTAGATGGCACACAAGTAGCGTTTCAAAACGATATACAGGTGGGGAAAAGCGCCCGCAATGTCGTTAGGCTTAACTTTGCCGCGTGTTTTCTTGTGCACGTGGACGCATCAACTTTACATTCAATAATTAAGGAGGCACGTGGCTGTTTGTTCCATAAAAAAGAAATGATGTACGTCTTCCTTCGCTAGTTGAAAGTTAGGGGCAGACATAACTCGAGTGTACGCGGCCTATCTTGAATTCGCCCCAGAACGAATACAGATAATCGATTGTATGTTTTTGATAGCAGAGCACCTTGTTGCTATCCTAGATGGTTACAAAAACAATGGTGGCCCGCGGCCGTCGATTAAAGCCGTTTCCTCCAGGAAGATGCAGCCGCTCATAAAATACCTGCAGGACTCAAGTTACGCTGCGCGCACAATAAGAAACGGTAAGTGGCTGTAGATGCTGCAGTCTGTCAGTTAGTGGCAATCCCTCTAAGACAACTTTTTATTTTTCGGACATTGGGTTGCGCTTATGTTGAATTTTCTTATTTAGAATGGCTATGCAAATTAACTAACGGTTGCGGGAGCGGCATGAGGGGAGGGGGGAGGGGGTTTCTAACACAATCCTACCCTTTGTTCCACCGTTCATACTGAGTCGTGAGCCCGTGCGGCCACTGAACTAGTGTCCGTTTTTACTTTTGCGGAAAGCGTATGTAAAAAATTACACTGTGTATAGTAATAAACATGGGTGAAATCTATCCCTTGTGCTGCGGATAGCCTAAGCACGTGTCATTCGCAAGAATTAGCATGTAGATGACATTAAAACGAGATGACATGCTGTTTCTGGAGCCAGGGCCGACTGGAGCAAAAAATGCCTGTCTAGCCTTCTGATTCGGACGCCAATTCTCGTTCGTGCCTGAAGAGTTAAAGCCTCTGCGAAAGCATTTCCCAAGAATGTTTTCATTAATCAAGAACGAAAGTTAAGAGGTTCGAACGCGATCAGATACCACCCTAGTTCCAACCACAAAATAAGCTTTTGACGATGTTAAATCGACAGGTTTGGAGCCAGAAGTCGAAATATGCTGCTTCTCGACTCCCAGACGGCCTTGTGCAAACGGTGGAATACAAAAATGAGAGTTACAATATTTGGGGGTGGTGTTTGAGGTTTAATGGCGCGTCGACAGCAAGGTCGATAGAACCTAGCTGTCGCAGTCAACGTGGATGTGGATTAATACAAGTTATTCTTTCTAAAAGCATGAGATTTGCCACTTGTGCCACCACTGTTTGTTTATTGACGGTAAATTATCACTAATGTTTTGATAGTGATAAGTTATCCTTTCTAAAAGCGTGAGTTGTGGTACCTTTGCCATTACCATTCGTTTTGTTTATTTTTATTTATTTTATTATTAAGAAAAGTTATTCTTTCTAGAAGCGTAACTTTTGGCACCTGTGCCACTTGTGTTTGTTTGTTTGTTTATACCAAACTATCGATGTAAATAAAAAAGGATGACTATCACCATTTGTGCCAGTGTTTGTATTGCTTATTTGCAGCAAACTATTACTAATATTTTGATTATGACAAGCTATTCTTTCTAAAAGCATTATTTTTGGCACCTGTGCCACCGTTGTTTGTTTGTTTATTCACAGCAAACTATCACAGACAGTTTGATTACAAGTTATTCTTTCTAAAAGCACGGCTCTTGGCACCTGTGCCACTGTTTTCAAAATGAAGGTTTTTTGGTTATAGGCGACGACTTTCACTTTCAGCAAAATCTTATTTCTAGTTTAGTGAATTAAAGAGCTACATCTCACAAATTGCCAAGAACACGAGGGACATGCCTTGGAAACGTGCTAAAGTTTACGACACCCGAAGTTCCGTATGCAAATTGAATGAATGAGTAGGCCTGGGCTGCTCTTTAGCGCGCGCAAAGTTAAAATTAATTAACTTTAGTTGATGTATTAACCTAAATTAGCACGACACAAATTGCGGCGCCCGGCTCAATTAGTAGACCAAATACCTTGGAAGCACTAATGCAAACTTTATGATTGTGTCATCCGCATAAGGTACGTCGTTTGCGTAAGGAATCCCGGAGAAATGTGCTTCTCTATATCGCAGCATGTTCTGAGTTTGTGTTCGTACATAAATAAATTTTAAATTTAAAACCTGTTCTCAACAAATGTTGAAAGTTAATTTGATTCCTTTGTTAACTTACAAACTCGTAACGGGACACGTCAGTGATGATTTGAGGGGTGTAGGGCATGCGTTGCTCCCCCCTCCAATGTTACAGTCGGCCAAATTGTTCGCAAAACTTTAACAATTGTTTGACTAGCTTGCTCATTAATTTTGTTACTATCAATAATTTCTCACATAAATACAATATAATTTTCATTCTTTGCCAACAGCGTTATACCCCCATTTTTTTAAAAGAATCACACTAACTTTAACAAACGTAGTAGTCCAAAAAATACTTACCTACTACGTTTGTTAAAGTTAGTTTGATTCTTTTGAAGGAATGGGGGGGGGGGGGCGACTGTGAAAAAAGCAAGACTTTATCAGGAGTATTAGGCATATACGCTAAGTTCATACCTGATCTTGTGTATTTTAGATTGTATTTTTAGTAATAATCTTTAAATTCATACAATCTGCCCAAGTTCTGTTAAAGAAACTTGCATTGACCAATACTACCTATTTTTTTCCAGGCATTTACGTTGATATAAGTAGCTCTATGTAGGCATTAGGGTCAGAACTTCATGGAGTCAACTAAAATCGAAGTTAAAAAATAGTGAAATTTTTACGATTATCATGCTGAATGGAAAACAAAAAAAACGTTTTAAAAAACGAAACTGATCGATAAAAAATAGGCCCATCAAACAGAATCATTGTAACATGTCGTCTGCGAAGAAATACCAACAGACCCCCCCCCGCCTCATTTCTTCATTGTTGGGGTGAGATTCTTCATTCAGTCGTTGTTCGACCTCGTGAATTACTTGAAAAAAAATCATTGCTCGTTTCATAAAATCATGAATTTTGCAGCATTGTCAAGACTGTGAAAAAAGCAGGACTTTATCAACAATATTAGGAATATACGGTAAGTTCATACCTGATCTTGGTATTTTAGATTGTATTTTTTTGTAATAATCTTTAATTCATATAATCTGCCCAAGTTCTGTTAAAGAAACTAGCATTGACCAATAAAAGTTAAAAATACTACCTATATGAATACTACCAGAATTTATAGAGCTGAGAAGGAGAATTTGTGACTGAGACCCGCTACTGAAACGTCTTAGATTCATTCCTATTAGTTCCGTCTAAGTTTATAGAGGGCGCCATGCGTTTTATGTTGGAATTTCCACTCAGTTTTCCGCCTAAAATTAAATTAAACTAAACGAAACTAGCTTATTATTTAGTTTAGCTTAGTTGTAATTCAGTTTACTTTAGATTCGGGCTGAAAAATGTGCAAAAATTACCAGATGGAACGCTTGGCGCCCTCTGAAAACTCTGATGGAACTAATAGGAATGAATGTAACACGTTCCAATAGGGACTTTTTAGAGGTACAAATTCTCCTCCCAAACCCTATAAGTTCTTGCAAGTATCTATATTACTACCTATATGAATATAATACTAAAAATTCTTGCACCTGAAAATAAACTTAATCTACTAAAAAAAATGAAAAAAAATGTCGACTTCTCCACTTAGCACCATTCTAAGACGAAACTGAAACTTAAAATTGAACACTGTAATCCCTCCAATGTGTTTTATACTTAAGTTGGTAATTATGGAGTTTAAGCGAACCACTCCAAATAACTCAATTTTTTTACTAATCGACGCGTATCATCATCCTCTTGCCAAATCACAATAAAAAACCGGGGGGAAACGTGTTTTAAGGTGTAAAAAAAAAATTGAAAACACGTAAAACGATAGTTACGATCGTGTAGAAGCGCCGGCCATATCGCAGGAGACAGAGTAAGGAGAAAACCTGATTTGCATCGCTGGGAAAGGAGACGGAAATTACCTAACCTAACCTAACCTACCTAACCTAAAAAAAATAACAAAAAACGCAGACAGCATAGTTTGGAACATTACTTTCCGTTTTCGCGATGCCAACTTTTCGTGCTACTCTGAATCCCGGAACATGGCCGCCGCTTTACACGGCCGGGCGGCCCACCGTGTTACGTGGTTAAAAAACGTGTTTGGAGAGCTAAAAAACGTGTTTACATAACCAAAAAAAACATTTCCCCACATTTTTTAAACGTGAAATGAGAAGAAGATGATGATTTAGGGCGGTACGTACCAAAATTGATCGATTTATCGTGGTTCGCCTAAACTCCATAAATACCCTTAAGTTTATTAATTTCTTCATTTTTCTTTAACTCACGCAGTATATCAAGAACTTCTGGGACAGTTCAAAGGTGGAATTCTTGGACCATCGCAACAGGATTTACTGCGAGAGCATTCATCAAAAATGTTTTCATTATCGAAGAACAAAATAACAGTTATGAACGCGGTCAAATACTACCCTAATTCTCCCTAGTGACCAAGGTACCAATACCATCCAAAATTATGGACGCCACGAGTAGGGACAAAGGTCTCCAAAATTTCTCCAAGGAGTATCCAAGACTGGACACTCTCACATACTATAGATGCATACACATTTATATGCTCCTGTTATTATTTAGTAAATGACTCGTAGAGGAAACCGATTTGTTGGTCCTTGCTACCTGTCTTTAAAAACTCAACCACCCATTTCGGATTTGTGAAATAAAGAAACAATTACAAGCAAAAACGTCAAGTGTACTGGAAAAAAGAAAGGGTTATAAGAATGAAGTTTCACTTTACTAGTTAAAATGTGCATGGATAAAAAATTGATGATTTTTAATTGAAATAAGCAAATGTACAATTAGAAAATTGCATCTGTTCAAGTGCTGTTGTGCTTTACATATTAAATTTGTGTTAAGCACAACAGCACTTAAACAGACACCATTTTCTCAATTGCACATTTGCTTATTTCAATTAATAATCTTCAGTTTTTATTCGTGTACATTTTAAAAGGGACGGAACGCCAATGGGCTCGAAAGCCAATGGGCCGTGTCAGTCTGGCTTAGCGGTAAGGCCTTGGCCTTTGATTTCAGAGGTCCTGGGTTCGATTCCCCGCTCAGGCAGTCTGACATATAAGTCCAAAAGGCAACGTAAATAGGTTTGCATCCGTATTTAGTTTACATTTTAAAAAGTAAAGTGAAACTTCCAGTCATATCACCCTTTTATACAGCACACTTGACGTTTTTGTTTGTAATCCGTGTACCTTTCTTATGACTGTAGCGTTGTGCTACAATGGTTTATGTCCTCAACAATTGAATTGATGTGATGTTTGTTGCTTAACTCTGCACGTTTGCGCGGGTGAATAATTGTTGGCAGTAATTTTTTTTTCATTTGTCAAGGTGTTAACGCGTGCGCATACAGCGATTGTTGCTGCCCACTCTAAAACAATTCAGTTCAGCTCTGAAAGCCTGCTTCTACAAAATAAATACTCCATTCTACCATTTCTAGCTGCCAAATCTCGGCCTCGAAATTAACAACGTCGCTTAACTTAACCAATTAAGCCTGAATTCTCTCTATTGATGCTAAAAGTAAAAGAAAAAACATTTCCAAAGTGATACAGGGGCCTGTTGAGTGTGTTCGATGGAGAATACTCTTTTTAATTCCCAGAAATAATGTTTATATAATTCCTCCATTATTATTTTTTTTAATCAAGTGCTGTTAATCCATGCTGTTTCCAATTACCAAAGATGGCGGAACGACAGTCATACAAAGTGTTCCAACCAGGGTTTCTTTTCGTTTTCGTGTTTGTGTATGTTTAATCTAAACAAAAAAATGTGGTTTAGTTTTTATATTATTTATTGTAGGACAAACAATTTTGCTGTTCGAAATTTTTTTAGGTTCCTACGTAATGTTATTCTAAAGTGTGCGCGGCCTATCTTGAGTTCGCCGCAGAACGAACACAGATAATCGATTGTACGTTTTTGGCAGCCTAGTGCCTTGTTGACATCCAAGATGGTTACAAAAACAATGGCGGCCGTCGATTAAAGCCGCCCCATCCAGGAAGACGTAGCCGCTCGTAAAATACTTCCTGGACTTAAGTTATAAGTGGCTATTCCTCAAGAACCTCTGCGCTCTGAATTTTAGTAATGTACAGTAGTAGCCAAGAATTTTGTACGCAGAATTCACTACAACATTTGAACACTTCAAATGTTGTAGTGAATTCTGCGTATAAATTAATCGTTCCTGGCAGATGCCATTGTTTGTGCAAACACGGGTGTAGCTGCTGCCTTACTTTCCATTGTATAAATAGAATGACGTTGCAATGTTGGAGCACTTTCTCAGCTGTAGTTAGTTCGCATGAGGTTAGTTTGCATTTAACATTCCCACGAAACATAACAATGGAGTTTTCCTTCAAGAAAAAGAACCGCATAAATATTTTACGTGGCAAAAGTGTCTTAAACACTCGGACTTCAACACTGTTTACGAGTATCTTGATTTTGATACTCTGACGGGTTTTTTTTCCGAATAGCTCGGCTCACAGAGGTCTCACGGACTTGTATTATTGGAACCAGATATTTTTTTTTGGGTTGTTTTGTTTTCGATGCGTTCTTCTTTCTTTGCTTCCCTCGTATGAGCATCGGCTCTTGTAGGATGAGAGCATGCTTCTCTAATTTCGTTTGTTAGCAGAACTGAAACACACATTTACAAGTTTTTAAAAAGGAGAGATTCATTTTACTTTGGTTTCGACATAGTCAACCCACACACCTAGGTGTAGATACGAATTTTAGGTGTATAAATACATGGAACACCAGTATTTATCCACAGAATCAAATCCACACAGCTAGGTGTAGATACGAATTTTAGGTGTGCAAATAAATACACGGAACACCAGTATTTATTTACAGAAAATTAGCTTCTACACCTAGTTGTGTGGATTTGATAGCTACTCTTGAAATTTGCAAATTTAAATCGTCATATTTGCCCTCAAACCGTCTTTTAAACAAACTGTACAACCAAAAAACGAAAGGAAAAAATCCAGACTTCCCCACCCACTACTATGCTACCTTCTCGTCAGTTCCCATTCATCAACAACAACAACGTCCTCCCCCCCCCCCCCCACCACACACCCTGCTTTCCCTGGGCAAGTTCTTAACCAAGTTGACAATTCGAATTTGAACGCGTGCGCGCGCAGCCCAGACTCTGGTAATTTAATCAAACGCTCTCAGCGAGTGCTAGGGTTGCAGTTAATGAAGGAGAGGTCAGGCAAAAGCGTTAAACCAATCACCGGCCGTGTCCCTCAGGAACCAACCGGCTCTCTCCCCACCCCCAACGCTTCCCCCTCACCTTAAAAACAATGTTGCGCTTTCGC
Source organism: Lithobius niger (assembly GCA_023313725.1). Classification (NCBI taxonomy): domain Eukaryota; kingdom Metazoa; phylum Arthropoda; class Chilopoda; order Lithobiomorpha; family Lithobiidae; genus Lithobius; species Lithobius niger. The sequence continues at coordinate 747 of JAHWFP010224133.1, read as the reverse complement.
AAATGCAGCACCTACTACAAGACTCCTTGAAAACCAACTCCGTGTTCATGGGATTAAAAGGATCCTGTAACAATTCTGAATGCGGATTGTAACAGGATGGAGAACAGTACGACTAGGTAGCTACCCACGGAACCAGACTCCTTTCTTAGGCAAATAAATGAAAAGTTCCACTTCGGATTGATTTTTTTCCTGCGTGAAGATTGGATGGGGAGGGAAAGGCAAAATGTTAACACTAAAAATCAATACCTAGCTGTGAATTTACATGTTTTCTTATTCTAAAGTGCTTTAGTGATGCTAATGCTAAAGCGAAGCGTAGGAAATTCTCATTCTGTAATGGTGCCTGCGTATCGATCTGTCTGCAGCCATGATTAGTTCAGAACCAATAAACGGATTCATTCCAAATAGTCCAAGTTTTGTAAAATCCGCCTTTATGGCCGTGTTGCTCTTCACACAGCGCAACACCAGAATTAAAACAATGGATTTGTTTTATTTCTGTTTTTTTCGTTGTGTTTAAACAAGGAGTACATGATTATTCCACATACAGTTTATGCCCTGTTTGTGCATTTAAAGGGAAATATGGTTGATTTACACTCGTTTGTCACAACAGTTAGCATTTTTTTTAACTCTTTGAGGTACAAAATAACAATTAAAATAACTGAACAAAAAACAGCTTCGCCATTTAGAAAAAAAGGATTAGAGTTCGTATGCCCATACTCACAGCTGTCGAGGAACACGAATAAAAACGGA
>JAHWFP010224132.1:0-16652 GCA_023313725.1 Lithobius niger | reverse complement strand
AATATGCCTGACTAACCTTGTGGAGACAAATGGAGGGCCTTTGCAGATGACATCAAATCATTCCACTGCCAGCTTTGTAAATATGTGTCGCTTGTGCAACCCCGCTATGCCCGGTACAAGGAAGAACGCCAGAAGGATGGTAAATTCAGGGTTTATTCCAGGGCCACGCGGTCTGTCCTCAGGAGATGGAACAAATTTCGGAGTTTTACCTTTTAGCACCGAAAATAGAGGCGCTGCAATAGTTGAATATGACATCACAAATCTACGAAAAAAAAACCGCCAAACCGAGAAATTTTCGGAGCTCATTAATGCTTTTGGGGCGTGGCCAATTCTCCAGAATTTCTTTCTTACTAGAAAATTATGCAGAAGCAAAAACGATTTTCAACATTTAAAATACAATCACAATCAATCACTGCAAAAACAGTCAAGAAAGAAAAACTAAGTGCATGATGCACGAAAATTTACTTGAAAAATTGTAACCATTAACCATCGGTTACTATTATCATTAGCTAAGAAAGATTTTTACTTCAAAATCTTAATCGTCAAAATCGGTTGTCAAATATCGGTAACAACGCGTGTCAAATGTGACTAACGCGGTAACAATCAGTTAAGTTTAACTCGAAATTAGTTTTTAATTATTTGATTCAAGTATTGTTATCTTAAACAATTAACATCATCAGTTTATTGATTCATCAATTAAAATAACAGATTCAAGAAGCTAGGGAACGGTCACTAAGGGAAAACGTGAGAATTGCACGTGAATCACTATAATTCCGAAAAGTTCGAAGATGGCAGCTGCCGAACCTCATCTGCTTAACCTGGAAAATTTCCAAGCTGCCTTAATTGACTTGGCGAATGAAATTTCACTAGTGAACCTTGGTTATCTGTATACAACATGTTTTTCTTTCAGTTTACAAGCAATTTCACGATCCGCATGCGAAATTATTTTAGATCTAGCTACTGCTGGCCGAAAGAAGACCCAGAAGAAACATAGTAACTACTTTTAGATTTAAGTTTAAAATTCATCGGAATCTGCTTCACTAACTGGGTAACGTTCACCTTCAATCTGTTCACGTAAATTATCTATATGATACACATAACGAGAAATAATACCCGTATTAAGATCTTTAAGCTGATAAGCTACAGGACTAAACTTTTTAACAATCTCATAATTTCCGATGTAAATTGGTGCCATTTTCTTCATAAAATAGCGTGATTTGTCACTTTTAGGGTGATTTCGTATGTAAACTTTTGTTCCTACCTCAAATTCTTTACCAGTTTTATGTTTATCCGCCTTTGCAGCTCGATGTAACTCGATGGGCTCCGGGCATTCGTAACTCCCTTCCTGTTGCTAACATACTTGGGGAGAAACCCGTCACCGAATCAGTTGCTGAATTTAATGCTAATTGTAGTTGCTTCAAACGCAAATCCCAATTTCTATGACCCGACTTTTCGTCTTGCACGTAAATTGCTAGCGTTTTTGTTAACTCTTTCATCCATCGCTCAGCTAGGCTGGACTTAGGCGAATAGACTGACAGAAATCTAGCTTTGATACGCCATTGCAGGCATAAATTCTTCATTATTTGCCCTCTCAAATTATTGGAGCTGTCGGAAAAAATTTCCGCTGGCACACCATGCCGTGAAAACACTTCATCAATGAGTGCCTTTGCTATAGTTTTAGCTTCAGCGTTTCTTAGGGGAATTAATTCAACCCAATGACTCCACTTATCAAGCACCACTAGGATGTAAGTAAAACCATTTGTACTCCGTACCAGTGGGCCTTTCAGATCAAAAACAATACTCTCCCATGCTTCCTTTTCCGTTACTATCATCGTTTTAGCCTTCTTGCTGCACCTTATGGACCTGACAAACTTTACACGTCCTTACGTAATTTGAAATCAACTTTGTAGCCCTCATCCATGTGTACAAATAAAATATGCGTTTTATCGTCTTGTAAACACCCATATGAGGACCTGTAAACATATCGTGTACTAGCTGAATGATTTTCTTTTGCAGCGAACGGGGCACCAGAATTTTCAAATTCGGCGCATCAACAACATCTTTATTTACATCTACATAAATTATTCCGTCGCTCACAATTGACTTTGGCTGGTATTTCAACACAAATCTATGAACTGAAGGCGAATCATACTTTATTTCCTTCGTTTCTCCCTCCAAAGCTAACTTTAATGCAAATGTATATTTGTCCTTTAACGTTTCTGCTCTAATTTGATCAAGTGTAATTTGCTCAACATCTAACTGATTACACAAACAATCGTTGTTAAATACATAACAATTCTGACCCGTTCGTTCATCCATAGCTGGTATCAAGATTGGATTAGTGATAGGAGTAAAGTCTCTTTCAGATTCGTATCGTCTAGACAATACATCCGCGATGCGATTCTGTGACCCTGGGACGAAGCAGATCTTAGCGTCCTTTTCACTATTAGAAAATCTCTGCTCAGCAACTGTCAAACGTCTAGAGATTATATCTATGGTTTTCTTCTCCTTAGTGAGTGAATCGACCTGATATAAAATCGCTCCAGCCCCAGAGAAGGATGCGTCTGCCATAATTATCCACGGCTGATTGTAATCAGGCGCTGCTAACAAGGGAGCGTCTACCAACATTTTCTTAATTTTTTGGTAAGCTTGTTCCTGCTTTGCCTCCCAGACAAATTTCGGAGTTTTACCTTTTAGCACCGAAAATAGAGGCGCTGCAATAGTTGAATATGACATCACAAATCTACGGAAAAAAAACGCCAAACCGAGAAATTTTCGGAGCTCATTAATGCTTTTGGGGCGTGGTCAATTCTCCAAAATTTCTTTCTTACTAGGGTTCGGCAAAACCCCCTCACTCGTAACCTTATAACCTAACAGGGTTATTTCTTTCTTACAAAAGTCTGTCTTCTTTATGTTTATTTTGAATCCTTCACGACCCAAAATCATTAGGGTGTCTTCGATCGCCATCAAGTGCAATCGGAATTCCTGTGACATAATCGAGATATCATCAAAATAGCTCTGTACGTTCAGATAATGTAGAGGGGCGAGCATTCGTGAAACTGAGGCACAGAAGAACGCTGGTGCTTGTTTGACACCAAACATAATTTTGAGCGGTGTAAAATTTCCGAACGGGGTGCAAAAAGATGACACCTCACCTGCTCGTTTCGTCACCCCCACTTGCCAGTATGCCTCGGTTAAATCAAAAAGAGTTAAGTACTTGCTCTTAGGGCACCCCTGCACTATATCCTCAATTCTAGGGGTTGGAAAGTTTTGCATCTTGCTTATTTCATTCAATTTATTGTATGCTATTACAAAACGCGTGGTGTTGTTCTTCTTGGGAATGATAAACGCCGGAAAACACCATGCACTCGTGCTGGGGACGATAACCCCAAGCTCCAGCATCCGATCTACACGCTGACGTAATTGCAACTCCTTAAACTTCGAAACTGGATAGGGCTTCAACGCGATTGGTGGGTGATCGCCAACATCAATATCCATAACTGGGCTTATTAAACCAATTCTCGAACTGAACACAAATCTATATTTCATTAATACCCTAGAACAACTGTTCTTTTTCGTCATCTGTTAAAACGTCACTCTCATTTACTTTATTACGAATGTCTTGCTCTGTGGCAGAAAACTCATCTGGTTCTATGGGTGTAGCAGTTGCCTGGGACTGATGAACTTCGTTTATACCCGGCTCCCGATTCAGTTTGTAGATTTTCGAACGTTTATCCTGCCAAAACCAAGTATTCGACGCGAAATTTGGCTGCAAACCCGTTGACTGTTGAAATTCTACGCCAAGAATTACCGGCTGGATTGTGTTTTCCATCAAGATCAGTGGAAAAGTTACAGTCCGTTGCGCAATCTGAAACGTAGCCAATACGAAACCCGGACACTCAACGAAACGAGTATCGGCAACTTTAACCGGATAAGGACGTTGCGTGAATTCACATCCCATTTTTAACAAGTCATCTTTTAGTGAAATATTTATGTAAGACATTGTACTTCCACTATCGAGTATGGCGTCTGCATATTCTTTACCGAATTCAAGTGAAAAATAAGCACACGGTGCTGGTGTAGGCTCAACAAGATCGCCTAGACAATTTCTGTTAGGAATTGGTCGGTTTTGAAAAGAAGACACGCCATTTTCAGCTTCACCGACTAAAACTGGATGGCTTTCGGGTTTTTTGGCACGAATTCCTGTGAATCAGAATTCAACTCAATTTCATGAAGTTGTGCAACAGTGCTTCTATTTGGAGGACGATCAATAGTGGGATTTACAAGACAATTTTGTGTTTCGTGCGACGAATTTTTACATTTCGAGCACCAAATTCCCTGTACACGGTTACCGCTACCATTATTACTACCACGACCACGGTTACTAAAAAAAGTTCGTCCATTTCCGTGGCCATTGCTTCTATTCGAATCACTGTTATTGCTGCCGTTTTTCCTAACTGCAATCTGATTTTGTTGGTGATTTGACCTGTTAGGGCAGAATTTAGAAGTTCACCCAACTATATTACAAATGTTACAAGTGTACTTTGCATCGTATTTAGGCAAGAAACTAGTGCTGTTATTCCCATAACTTCTACCACGATTTCTACCATTTCTAGTGTTACCAATATTTGAAACTCCAGTTTGGTTTGGATTAGCCTGTCTCCTTTGAATCATATTTTCCAAGAAAAGACCTTGCATTTTAAAATCTATCAAAGAAGTGAATTTTCTTGACATCATAGGCATGTGAAAAGTCGAATTCAGTGTTTCCAAAACAGCCTCATTTTGATCAAAATCACTGATTCTAGCACCTGTGTTTTGTAAAATATCTGTGCGTTTATTAAAATGCTTAATGAAACTTTCATTTTCTTGCATTCTCATAGTTCTAACCTTAGCGATTAGGTTATACCCATGTGACTGTACTTCAAACTTTGCCAAAAACAAGGTTTTAAAATTCTCCCAACTAGAAAAAGGTTCATTTGCCAAAAACCAGTCAACAGCATCCCCTGTTAACCATGATGGAACAGTTTGGTGGATAAATAATTTCTCATCAACCTTTCTAACCTTTAAAATTCTTTCCAATTTCATAATAAAAGCTGAGGGGAAAATTTTGTCATTCAACCCATTAAATTCTCCAATTTTCAAAGCTTCCATTTTAGGCAAAGGTATTGACATTTCAACAGCTCATTGGTAATTATTCTGTGATGAACAGCTAACAACATTTGAACTACTACCAACTAGATTACTGCTAGGTGTCATAACAGGTGAACTGAAGACATTAGTTGTTGAAGTTAATGGTGGCTTACGTCCAATACCAGCTGTACACACCGGATTTGCACCTCCCCATAAAAAATTATCTACTGAATCCAGTTTAGCACTCAAATCCAAGATGGCAGTGTCAGTAGAATTACTAGCTGTAAAAGGTTGGCTAAAATAATTTGGCACATGAGTAGGCATTTGAGTTGACACTTGGCTTGGTCCAGGCAAGGGTGCAGAATAATTTGGCATTGAAGATACAGTTACTGAAGGCCTTCCAAGCATTTGGAACACAGGGTCATTTGGCAAAATAGAACATGTTTGAACCTGTCCAGAGGGGTCAGTCCATGTTAGGGTTACTGGAATTAGTTGCTGCTGCTGCAAATTAGCAGTAGTTGATACTGAAGCTACACAAGCAGGAGGAAAAGGAGGTGGAAAAGGCAAATTCACATTTGAAGGCATGCCTGGTACAAATGGAACACTTCCTGCAACACTAGTATTACTTGCAACTGGTGAAAATAATTGTCCAATATTTGGTAAAGTCAATGTAGGGCTTGACACACTAACATTTAGGCTTGCTGATGTAGTATTCAGACCCAAATTAGGTGTCACCTGAACATTAGGGCTAGCTGGGGGAAATTGAGCTGCTAATCTTGATGAAGTAACCCCTAATGGCGATTGCACAACTTGTGGAATAATGGGGGTAGTCATTTTAGCTGTTTGTTCCCTTCTAGACCTTTTCCCTATTTTATTAGGGTCCCAACTTAAACTCCAAGAGTCAGGGTCTAAAGCTGGCTTAGATCTAGTAGACCTTGGCATAAAATCACACAATACTGAAAGTCTTAGGCCTATAGGCTATGGAAAGTCACTTCAAGGCTAAAATTCAGTAGCCTACAGAAATCAAAAGTAATCAGGATAGTTCCAGCAAAGGTAAAAGTTAAAAGGCACTAGCCTACATAGGCCCACACAATATCTTCCAGTAAAATAAAAAAAGCACTGACTGATCCAAACTAAACTCCACTGCAATATAAAAAGTTATTGCTATTTCAAACACAGTTCACAATACTCACAACTACTCAGGTTGTCTCTTGGTTACTCACTGAAGGCTGGGGTCTCAGGTGGAAATGGAACACCCAAGATGGCTGCCGGCATTCCAAAAAGGCTTCTTGGTGGAAATGGGTCCTTTCCTAGGTGAAAAATGGACGGCCGATGCGCCACTTGTGCAACCCCGCTATGCCCGGTACAAGGAAGAACGCCAGAAGGATGGTAAATTCAGGGTTTATTCCAGGGCCACGCGGTCTGTCCTCAGGAGATGTTGTCCAATGGTTCAAGGATGCTCTGATCAGGGCTACTAGCAGAGTGGCACACTTCAGGAAGAGTTCTTAGCTGGTTAGGGACTAGCTCCCAGAGTGAGTCTGCAAGGGGCTCCAAGGCCTTAAGTACCTAGAGCTGCAGCCAGTACCTGCCACTGGTGGTGCAAGGTACAGCCTGTACTATATCCTGGTATCCCATGATCCATCTCTGCTAGCAGCTACCCCTAGGGGCAGGCAAGGCCAGAGCCATCCAGACCACTGATCCCCAGGGACTGGACCATACATCAAAGTACATAACATTACTGGAATACATCAATAAAGATACAGAGTGTACAGAATAGATAATATGGAGCCATAGCATCAAGGTAAAGAGGCCCACTAAGGCCCTAGCTTAAAGAGTACGAGGAAGCTGTGGAAACCTTCGTTGCACTAACCGTGTAAAGACAAGTGGATGGCTTTTGCAGATGATATCGAGGTTATTCTACTTCCATCTTTAAAAATATTCCTCACTCACAACCCGTGTGAAGACAAATGGATGGCCTTTGAAGGTGACATCAAAGGTATTCCATTGTCAGCTTTGTAAGTATGCCTCACTAATCGTGTGAAGACAAATGGACGGCCTCTGCAGATGATAACAAGGTCATTTCACTGCTATATTATGCCTAACTAATCATGTGAAGACAAGTGGATGGCCTTTGCAGTTGATATCAAGGATATTCCACTTCCAGCTTTTTTAAATATGCCTCACTAACCTTGTACAGATTAGTGGACGACTTTCCATATGATATTATCAAGGTCATTCCACTGTCAAATTTGTAAATATGCCTCATTAACCTTTTGAAAAATAGTGGATGGCATTTGCAGATTATATCAAGGTCATTCCACTACCAGCTTTGTAATTATGCCACATTAACCGTAAGAAGGCAAATAGATGGCCTTTGTAGATAAAAGGTCATGCCACTGCCAGCTTTGTAAATAAGTCTACCTAACCGTGTAATGACAAGTAGATGGCATTTGCAGATTATATCAAGGACATTCCACTGCCAGCTTTGTAAATATGCTTCCTAACCGTGTGAAGACAAGTGAATGGTTTTTGCAAATGATATCAAAGTCATTTCACTGCCAGCTTTGTAAATATGCCTCACTAATACTGTGAACAAAAATGGATGGACTTTGCAGATGATATCAAGGTCATTCCATTGCCGGCTTGTTAATATACCTCACTAACCGTGTGAAGACAAATGGATGGCCTTTGCAGATGATGTGAAGGTCATTCTATTGCCAGCTATGTAAATATGCTTTACTAACCGTGTGAAGACAAGTGAATGGCATTTGAAGATAATATCAAGGACATTCCACTGCCACCTTTGTAAGTATGCCTGAATAACTGTATGAAGACAAATGGATAACCTTTGCAGATGAAATCAAGGTCATTCCACTGCCAGGTTTGTAAATATGCCTCAGTAACTATGTGAAGATAAATGGATGGCCTTTGCAGATAATATCAAGGTCATTCCTCTGACAGCTTTGTAAATATGCCTCGCTAAACATGTGAAAACAAGTGGATGGCATTTGCAGATGACAAGGTGATTCCAATGCCAGCTTTGTAAATTTGCCTCACTAACTGTATGAAGACAAGTGGCCATTACAGATGTGATATCAAGGGCATTCCATTGCTAGCTTTGTAAATATGCCTGTCTAACCCTGTAAAGACAAGTGGATGGCCTTTGCAAATGAAAACATGGTCGATCCACTGCCAACTTTGTAATTATGTCTCACAAATCGTGTGAAGACAAGTGGGAGGCCTTTGCAATTGATATCAAAGTCATTCCAATGCCAGCTTTGTATATATGCCTCACTAATACTGTGAAGACAAATGGATGGCCTTTGCAGATGATGTCAAGGTCATTCCAATGCCAGCTTTTAAAATATGCCTCACTTACCGTGTGAAGACAAGTGAATGGCCTTTGAAGATAATATCAAGGTCATTCCACTGCCACCTTTGTAAGTATTCCTCACTAACTGTGTGAAGACAAATGGATGGCCTTTGCAGATGAAATCAAGGTCATTCCACTGCCAGGTTTGTAAATATACCTCACTAACCGTGTGAAGAGATGAATGGCCTTTGCAGACAATATTCCTCCCTCTTATGGCAAATAACAATTGTGTCACGGTAGATTATAAAGATTTTCTGCAAGTGACAACCTGCATTTAAGCCGTGATTTTTTTTGGAGTGGCGGGGAGGTAAGGCTAGCTTTAGCCGCAACTTTTACAGATGCCTTTCAGCCTCCAAAAAAATCATGCTGCGTGGTGGCTAAAGACAGCGACTTCGAGTACTATATTTACCATTGTGTAAAGTAAAGAAATGGAGATCGTAAACGAGGTTACAATACACAAAAGTAGGGCTGCGAATCCATATCATCATCAAAAAGTGTTTATAACAAAAGACGGATTGGAAGACATAAGAATCTTAATTGTAAACAAGGCAGATTCATTTAAGGTATCCGAGCAATCGTAATTAAAACTAAATATCCTGTAGAAGTTTGCAGAGTGCCAAACACTCGGTCATGGTTCCTACTATGTCCTGTGCATCAACCTTGACCTTGAAGCTTTCGACTCTCTTGCCCATTTAATACTTCTTTCTAACTTCATGCCGCTGGTATTCCTGATTTTTTCTATAGTATTCTCTTCTCTTATTTAAATGGCAATAAGAAGAGAATTGATCGGAATGTTCTCTTTTTGGCTGGGGTCAAATCTGTTCTGCTGTGCCTCAGAGTTTTGTTTTGGGTCCATTTCTTTTTCTTTGCTTAATGATCGACATCATTTAGGACGTTTGACTTGCGTGTGTTTGTGTGTTTGTGTGTTTGTACCTGTACTCCTCCGAAACCAAAGCACCTATAAAGATGGGAGTATGACCAAAAGAAAGATAAATAAGTTGCGCACAGCGTAGGTCTATTTTCATCGCTGTAACTTGATGTTATCACCCTCAAAAAGGCGAAAAACCGTGAAAAAATAACGTCAAAGTTTTTTTTAACCCTCTTTATGTTTGTTCATGACGTCATAATTTTTGTTCATGAAAATCTCCTCGAGCAAAGACAGATGATCTGGAGATGAGTGAATTGAGCGAGCAAAGTGAGCGATTTCCACGTAAACTAAAGCTTTTCAATGTGTGTTTCGCTTTGCTCTATCAATCTTTCATCTCTCACTCTCATAGAGAATTACCTCTGGAGAAGAAGAGGTACAAATGTGCAAACAAACAAATCGTATAAAATGCAGACGTGCTGAGGAATGTGACGAACGAACTGTGAGCCCCATTTGCAATTAGTTTGCATCGAAATAATCAGTACAATAATCATTACATAGAAATTCCATAAAATTTCATGCATCGTTTTGAAGCTATTAGTTGCGCACTGACATGATCTGGAGAAAGAAACACGTAAAAAATAACCTAAACGGACGACGTATTTTGCAACGTAACACATATAGATATTAAAATTCTTTTAATTCCATCATAAAACATCGCATAATAAAATGCTGTAAAACATTATTATTAACGTTATTGTTATCATTATTATTATAACTCTAAAAGGATTAAAAGACTTGACGACATAGTGAATGCAACAAACAGAGCTAATAATGGCTTTGCATGAACTTTCTGATTTGAAAGAAATGAATGTAATCATCAAACGTATACACAGGAGGAAACTGTGCTGTACGGCAGGACTGAAAACAGCGACGTATTCTATGTTGAAACCGAGTAAAATGAACTTTTCGTGATACCATTCATCTACACGCTGAGACTCTTGAATTAAACAAATTCAGTTATGTGTGTATTAATAAAGCCCACCGAACTCCATTACTAGGAAACAGGCTTTGGGCCTATTGTAGGCGGAGCGAAGAAAAATTTATTTTAAATTTGTATTTCCTCTCATTATAATGGCTGTGCAATGTTTGCTAATGGTCCTTAAAAAGCTCGGGGCAATATTCATTCGGCTACAGTTGAGCTGAAGCTTTTTGCTGGTGTTTTTTACATTTTAGCTAGGCTACGTTTCATATTAATTTTACGATACTTTCGTTTGCACCCATATTTGGTATCCGTTTCGTTATTTGCAGCCTCTTTGCGCCGTCGCCGCCTTTGTAAAATACAACGTTAGCCGCCGTGGTTAAGCTGGCAAAGAACGTGCCGCCGTGGTTAAGCTGGCAAAGAACGTGCCACCGTCAATAATGCTTACATTGTTTATATTTATTGCAGAGTATGTTTCCTAGATTTAAAATATTAACAATAAAGCATTTAATTGCAAGCTAAACAATCACCAGTAACGATAGTACTTCACAACAATCAAAAGATTCGAAACATCCGCGGCTCTCTACGCTGCCTTCTACGACAATGTTGAAGCGCACACCTCTGGCACGTACTGCAACGCCAAACGCTAATTTTTTTTTTTTTAATTGGAATTATTACAATTGTTGATCAGCCGGTGTTAGCTTGGCTGTGAACATAGAATTTAAATAATTCTAAATCCTAATTTTAAGCCAAATTGTTAGTCCCGTTTTAGTTTCGTAAGCGACAACAGTAGAGAAATTAGGCCTATTGGGTTCGATGTTAGGCCTATTTATTCTGGCAACGTGGGATGGAGAGTGTAGTTTCCATAGCAATCTAGAAATCTTGAAATTACAATACGAAGCCAAATTATTGTTCTGTGTTGTGATATAAATACGTGGTCTGCTGTGTCTGTCGTATTATATGAACGGTTTCCTCCTGCAGCGGCGATTTGATGTTTCAAATTTGAGATTCCCGTTGATAGCGTCAACGCCACTTTGGTTGCCATGTTGGCTGAATTCCTGCAAGCATTCTTATTTACATGAAACGAATGTGAGTCGTTAACGAATCCTTCTGGTTTGTTTCCCATTTGCTTGTCTTCCTCTAGTGGTTAAAGTGTTATGATCAAACGTTATTATTTCGTTAAGTTGTGTCAAAAAAGATTGTTAGCTGTAAGGAAGCTACGATGATTTATTTTGGCTTTTTTTTAAAGTTCACTTGATTACCAACAGCACAGTGTATGCTTCGTCGGAATTCCTTAACTATTCACGATTCCAAATTTACAATGGTGAGCTTTAGAAATAAATTCGAAAATTTGTTATTTCTCCCGTAATAATTGTTCGATTTACGTCAAATTTTGTCTCAGCAATACTGTTTGGGGTATCAAGCGTTGTACCAAATTTCATTCCAATCCGATCTTTCGTTTGGTCTCCACCCAGACTAAAAATGTGCAACCAACAGACCAACGGACCAACCAACCAACATTTTGCAATTTGGTGTCCGTTATAGGCTACGCTTCGCTCGCTTCGCTCGCTCGCTCCGCCAAAAAATCCATACAGGCATGCATTTCATACTCATGCAATTTAGAAGTCGTGTGGACAGAGATTAGTAGCTCGATAGGAAAAAAACGTCGTTTACCAACAATAACATTTTTTTGAAATGGGAATTACGAGACAATATTCTTAAGGTAACTTAGTAGTCCCATGTATTTGTATGGGGGAAATGTCACAACTTCAGCTACCATTTAAAAAAAAATCTGAAACACCTACAGCTTAGAAACTTGGTACGGTAGTAAAACACATCCTTCTGCAGAGATATGACTAGAATTATTTAAGTCACGCAAATAGTTTAGAGAAAAATTTTTTTTTCAACACGTAAATGTTTAATTTATAGCACTATTATTACATATTATAATATTAGTAGAAAACTTGAGTGTTCCATGGAAAACCGTAATAATATTGTAGTCGGTTGTGTGCAGAACTACCGAAGAAAGATCCTTGCAAAAAAAATTAAGATTTTCTGTCCAGTGGTTTTGTGGTAAATGGTATCTAAAGTTTAAAAAAAAAGTATTTTTTGCTACACGTGTTTAAAAATATTTAATAATATTGCCCCAGGTGCACAGCTGCCTACAAAAATGATTTTTTTTAGTAAATTTAGTGGATTAAACAACGTAAAACGTTCATATTTATAAAGTAGATACTTCAGAATAATTTTTAAAATAAAATCTTTTTTGCCTCCACCCCCCCCCCTCCCCAGCCTGCCAAGTTACCCTAAACAAACTCCTCACTGCCTACTAGAAAGCACTCTTAGAGAAAACGAAACAAGACCTGAAATCACACAGAAAGTTTGCCTGGTTCGAGTAAGGGAAAATAAATATAAAAAGATAGGCGCTTTCGCTTCATTAGGAGTGCGGAAGATCGTGTAAACATCGTCAAATCCACCAAGCACCAGCATAAGAAATACAGATTCTGGCAGTTATCAGCACCACGAATTACAAAATTAAATATCTTGCTGCAGAAAGACTACGTAAATGAAGTTAACTATAAATTCGTAAACCGCAATAGCGATTTTATGTGGAATGTTGGAACACATATCAAATGCTTCGTCCAGTTAGTAAATGAGCCAATGCGTGGTGAGAACATTCTGGATCTTCTTTTTACACACGATGATAATCTAGTTTTTGATGTAAACATGGGTGCACATCTTGGCACCAGTGACCATTCTATGGTATCTTGTCATTTAAATACTTATCTTCTGGGAAATTCGGCGACATTGCCGGAAGCTGAGTCGGTATGCGGGGCAGACTCGATTTTACCAAGCTTAAATATTCTATGAGAAATATTAGTTGGGATCATCTAATATTCCATGTCCACTCTAACATTGAGCAGGCTTGGTCCTGTTTTCAATATATTTTTTCGTCTCACATAAATGTATGCTGGGATGTTCAAAGGCTGAATTGCCGCAGAAATAAAACAATACCACGTAGTATTGTAAAATTAAACAACCGAAAATTGAATCTTTGGAAGAGGTTTAAACTCTTTCCTAATACCGAAACCAACTCTGCGTCTGAGGTTACACGCTTTTTGGCAAGCCTCGTGGGATGGACAGGACGGCAATAAATTACGAGCTATTAAAGGCACTGTTGAGGAATGGCACTCGGCGTGTCGCCGCAGTCGCCGTGAGGAGGTGGTGTTGGCCCGTTTGCGCATTGGTCACACTCGACTTACGCACTGTTTCCTTTTGCGGGGGGTTGACCCTCCTGAATGTTATTGGTGTCGGCGGCCACTTACGGTCCGGCACTTCCTTGTTGATTGTTGCCATCTTGATGGTTTTCGTCGTCGTTTCCATCTTCTGCATGACATTGTGCGCCAATTGGGCGATAAGTCTGTCCTCCTGTCCGGTGTTTTTTCAATTTTTGCAGGAGGTACAGATGTATGACAAGATTTAGATTAGGGGCTTGAATAATATCTCTGTAATGTGTGGTGCAGTGGCAACCCGGACCACTGCACTGTGACTGAGGTTGGCGCTAATGACCAAGCTGTCGACGCGCCATTAAGCCTCATCTCCCCCCTAATACCGAAACTAGAGAAGCTTGTAATAATGTCCGTAAACTTTACTCTAAAACAGTCGAAGGGTGGCAGAAGGATCAAGAATTAAAGGCGATTCATGTTGGTAGTCATTCAGCATTATTCAAACTTTACCGTTAGAAAACTAAGACCACGAGATTTCTTCTGCCATTTAAAGTTGGGAATAGATTCATGACTGATAATTCTTCAAAGGCAAAGGCTTGAGCTCTGTTTTTGCTTGAAATTCTCTAACCGATGATGGAAGTACCGCTCTGCCAATTGCCCAGAATGCACATTGCACTGACCGTTGTACCACGGTTCTCTTCACCAATGCAAATGTTTTAATAGCAATTACGGGGCCCAAAAATAGTTTTTCGATCGGACCAGATGGGTGTTCAGATGGGTCGCCAATGAAGTTTGTTATCCACTCGCAAAACTTTTTGCGCTTTATCCTTCGATCAGGGCAAGCTCCCAGAAATCTGGCGAAATGCGAACGTTGTACCTGTCTTCAAAAAGGGCTCTCCTTCTGATCCATTAAACTATCGCCCAATTTTTCTCACATGTGTAGCATGCAGATTAATGGAATCTATTATATACGACTCCATTCTTTGCTTCCTTGAAACTTATTCAGTAATTAAGTTAGACCAATTTGGTTTTCTTCCAGGTAGGTCATCTACCCACCAGTTACTTTCTGTCCTTGATTTCTGGACGGAAACACGCGATGTGGGCGATCATTGTGAGACCATCTATTTCGACTTTAAAAAGGCATTTGAGTCTGTAATTCACCGTAACTTCTTCAAAAGATTTGGGGATGTGGAATCGACGGTAAGCTTGTGGTGTGGCTGTCGGCTTTTTTAAATAATCGGTCTCAGCAAGTTATTGTGGAAGACACACGGTCTAAGAGTATTTCGGTCCCGTGTGGGGTTCCACAGGGGTCGGTACTAGGGTCACTCTTGTTTCTCATTTATTTAAACGATCTTCATTTTGAAAATGTAACCACTTTTGGTTACAAGTATGCGGATGACATTAAAATCGGTGGCACAAACACAAACGAGTTTGCCTCACCTGAACTCGAAAAGGAGGTTGAGGAAGTTGTGTCGTGGTCTCTTCTCTGGCAGCTACCTCTCTCCATTCAGAAATGCTATTCTTTTTTTTATTAGAAATGGTAAACCAAATTTTCATTACTTACTAGATAATGTTCTTCTGCCTTATGTTGACGAGCTTAAGGACCTTGGCATCTGGTTTACTCCAGATCTAAAGCCGTCACTTCACTGTAGAAAAACGAGTGCTCTTGCCTTCCGCCGTCTTGCTGTTGTAAATAGATGTTTTACATCTGGGATGATGCTACAAAATTATGGGCTTTCAAAGTTTTCGTTCGGCCCCTACTAGAACATGCCACTCCAGTTTGGTTGCCTTTTCTTTTGAGTGACATTGATCGCATTGAACAGGTCCAGAATTGCTTTACCAAACGACTCCCCGGTTTTCGCGACTAAAGTTACAATTTACGTCTTGAGAGAACTGGCTAGTACTACTCGAACTTAGAAGATTGCGGTTCGATTTAATTTTAACCTATAAAATTCTGCGTGGCCTTATTCGAGTTGACCTCCCTTTTTTTTTAACAGGGCATCACGTGGGCATTCTTGGAAGTTGGCTGTACAAGTTGGCAACCTTAATTGTAGAAAATCTTTTTTCTCAGTCCTTGTAATTCCAATATGGAATACCCTGAGTTCTTCAACTGTCTGCATGGAGACGGAGTCGGGCTTTCGACGCATGCTCTTAAAAGAGCCCCGAGCTCATTTCTTTAAAAGAGGATTTTGAGGATGGTGAAATTCAATCCAACTCTTGTGCGTTCCACCCCCCCCCCTTCTTTAAATTCGGTGCGGTATTAGTGGCTCACACCCGTTCCATCTACCAACCACTATACGTGCGGTAAACTATTTTAATATTATTATTATTATACATGCTATTTGCTAAAATATTGAAAGTTGCTAGCTTAATTGGGGCTCACTGGTTGGCTTAATAATGACTGGTGGAGTCGCTCGCTTCGCTTGCTCATTCCGCGTCGTCTTGCTACGCTCGAGGAGCTTTCATGCTGCAACTCTTGTTCTGCTGACAGACATTCCACGTGTAAACGATCAATTAAATGGTCAGAGTGCAGTACACGTTTTTTTGTAAGCCTTCACTGCATAAACAAATGATAACCGTAAATCATTCCAACAGTCTGGCCATCCGCGAGCTACGTGCGCGTCGATCCATGCTTCCAGTATTCTTTGATTCCAAGAGCATCGCAAAATCATTTGCTGATTATTTCGACGCAAACTAATTGTAATTATTGCTCACAGTTCGTCCATCACATTCCTAAGCGTGCCTGCATTTCATTTACATCATTCAAATCATACGGTTTGTTTGTTTGCACATTTGTACGTCTTCTCCTCCAGAAGTAATCCCTTATGAAGGTGAGAGGTGAAAAATTGAGAGAGAGCAAAGTGAGACACACATTGAAAAAGTTTACTTTACGTGGAAATCGCTCGCTCTGCTTGCTCAATCCACGGACCACCGTGCTTCAGAAATACGAATGTTTGATACAATACCAATTTTAATATCTATATGTGTTATGTTGCAAAATACGTCGTCCGTTAAGGTTATTTTTTGAGTGCATCTTTCTCCAGATCATCTCAGTGCGTAACTAATAGCTTCATG
>JAHWFP010224131.1:0-12348 GCA_023313725.1 Lithobius niger | reverse complement strand
CTAAGAATACCCTCGCGTCTATCGATTGATGACCAAAATTACTAGGACAACGCTCAGTTTCCATCGCTTAACGACCAAAATTACTGGGAATGCGCTCTGCTTCCATCACTTAATGACCATTACTAGGAATAGCTCAGCTTTCATCGCAGAATGACCCAAATTACTAGAAATACGGTCAACTTCCATCGCCTAATGATCAAAATTACTAGGAATACACTCGGCTTCCATCGCTTAATGACCAAATTACTAGGGATACGCTCAGCATCCATGCTAGTGTGACGTCAAATTGACGCACGTGAATCGCACACGAATGCAATTTAGCGGCTGTTGCTACATCGCCGATACAACCGGATGTAAAACTGATTTTACACTTTAGCGTTCTCCAACATCTTCATATCTTACCCAAGTAGTATTTATGCTTGAGGTATATCATAGTAATATTGTGTATATCCCTTCAGTAGATCTTAAGAACAGTTCGTCTGTCCAAAAACCGAAACCGAAATTCAACTCCAAATAAATCCAGTGTGCTTTTGCCGCTGGTGGCGCTGGTCGCGAATTAGCATGGCAAGTATACTAATTCCATGTTCCGAAAGGGTTGAAAATCTGAGCAGCACCTAAAACAGCAGCACATACATTTCAGCAGAACTTAAAAACTCGTGTCTGTTCAGGCGATTTCTTTCAAACTGCTTGGCACATGTATATCAAACTTCGTATGAACTTATTGCTGCATGAGCTAATGTAGCAGTAAGTTCAAACCAAGTTTGATCCACATCTGTTACGCAGTTTGAAAGAAATCGCCTGGACAAGATAGAGTTTTTTTTAATCAAATAATGGATGGCTTATTTTTTTAAGCCCTGAAAAATTTGGCTAAATTATTTTGCACTCCGTCACTTTCAGATGCGTTGTCGTTTTTACCCTTTTTTTTTAGATTCTTCTGGAATGACGTTATAATTTTACAAGTTACAGGATATGCTATCGATTAAGCATAACAACATTTTTTTTTAATTCATCGTCATCGCCATCAAACTCCATTTGCAACGAATCAATTCAATATTGACGCTGCCTACCACAGCTTGTTATTTATGTATATTAAACATATTCTTTAAAATCAACACCAGAATTGAAGCCCCACGTGAAATCGAGACCCGGCGCTAAAAAGAGGCCAGGACGTATTTTTTCGAAGAAGGTTGAAGCCCAGCAGCAAATAGTGACCAGACGAACAAGCGGCTACAGCGACTGCCTAGTCGCACCGGTCTTCTGCACATTCCTCCACTTCCAATGTTGAGGCGCACACCTCTATCATGCACTACAACAGCTATACTAATCTAAAAGCAGTAGCCATCACAATTGTCGGTTAAAAATGTGTTAGCTTTTAGGCCTATTCTACATTTTAGGCGTAATTATCAGCTTTTAGGCCTAATTTTAACCAGCACTTTTAATTTCGTAAGTAGCAGATAGGCCTAATGGAGAATTTGGTTCGACTGTAACCTATTCATTCATGCAACAATGCGACGAGACTTATTTAAACGAAGCTAAAATCCATTTGATTTTATTGAGTGTTACCTTATGATTTTAATTCGACGATCAAATATTATTATTTAATTTAGTTACGTGGAAGAAGTCTATTAGCTATAAGGAAGTAACGATGGTTCAATTTGCCATGTGATTTAACTAACTTCTCACACTGAATTCTAAACAATGGTCGTCAATTTCTGGTACCGTTGCGAAGTTGAAAAAAGCGACGGACGGACGGACGGACAAAGTCGTTGCAATAGTCTTCTCAGCCGGTACGGCTGTACAGAAGACTAAAAACGAAGGTAATACGACGTTCACAGTCTAGTCGAGTCACGGCACGACACACAGCCACTTCCTAGCCCACCAATCCTTAAGAAAGAGGTACTATTTGACAGGTTTGTAAGTCTAAAAAAAAAGACGACTTAGCCTTCATCATAGTATAGAGAAAGCAATTATGCTAACAATGCTGTGTTGGTTGATTCTTGGAGGGCGACTCACTATACTATATAGCATGTGTATTATTGATTTCCACCCTTCACTTTCATTTTCCTTTGCCATTGACACCATCACCGTTTGGATGAATTTGTGTTGATTTAGTCAAAAAATTTGCTTAAGATTCTTGAGTGAAGGGAATGTGCGCTAAACATCTATATATTAATAAACAAAAACGGAACGTTAAATGTTTAGAGTAAGGATCTAAAAGTCAAAACCTAGAAGGAACACGGACAAGCTTTGACAGTTAGGGTCTAGGTGTAAAATTTTGTCATTAAGAGGCTGGAAAGCATTAGACCCTTACTACCCGGTGGTTAGATTAGTTCTAGTCTCTTCGGACTGAACGTGTGTATGAACGGTTGTAGCAGGTTTTCTTTGTTCTTAGAATATTGTTTTGGAACTTTAATAACACAATTTTCTTGTGAAGTTTGGCATTTTGTCTTTTGATGCTTTAGAATTTTTATTATATTTCGTAGATTTATGGTAGAGGATTACCATAATGCTGTTTGCTACGAATATGCTGGCATGTTACTAAATTGAAAAATAATTTTCAACGTAAAGCAAAGCAGGAAACGTATAACCATACTACCACTTGATCATCACATGGGTCATTGTAGGATGATTTCCAGTTTTTCATGAAAATGTATTTATTGCTGACCACCGGGTAGTAAGGGTCTAATGCTTTCCAGCCTCTTACTGAAAAAATTTTACACCTAGACCCTAACTGTCAAAGCTTGTCCGTGTTCCTTCTAGGTTTTGACTTTTAGATCCTTACTCTAAACATTTAACGTTCCGTTTTTGTTTATTAATTCGTGTTACTTTTAGAATTGCAGCTAAACTGTAAAACAGTGCAGTTGGCGGTCACAGCTGATAGTTTAACACAAGAGACCCTAGGCTGACCCTCACTAATCTAGCTATCGCCAATGTTAACAATAGAAACAAATCCTTTAATCTTCAGTCTATGTCTCGCAGCTGATGTTTGCTAATTGGTATTGTTGCATAATAACAATGTTTAAAACAATGTAAAACAATCAATCTGGTGGTTTAGAGCTCCGTAACCCCTGAACCACTTGACCAATTAGAAAAGGCCTTATGAAAAGGGCACATCTACAGAGCAATACCTGTAAAAAGAGCTAAGAACCAGCTTTATAGGACAAATGGTTTGACCTGTAGAGAGGACAGACGAAAGTATCCCCAGAACAACAACAACAAGAAGCTGAACAAGAAGTTGTCTATTTGGCCCTTGTCTGCATCTCGGGTTTGGCTGGACCGAATTTCACAATTTTTGGACTGCAGACAGGCCTTTACTAGTCAAGGCTAGATTCCAAATTTGGTTTAAATATGTTTACTTTTGACGGAGTTATAAGCTCTCAAAGTTGAGAGTTTAACACAGAGGTCCTAGGTCGACCCTTACTAACACTGGCTATCGCCAGTGTTAATATATATTTCGCTTGGGAGCATACTTAATGATGATGAGGGATTATTAGGGATCAAGATTAAACAAACGAAGCTTCAACAATGGGCGAGCGGGCTCATCCTTGCCACGGTAACAAAGAAAAAGGACGAGCGGCCGACAATGAAATGGATATGCGCTCTAACAATTACAAAACAAACACTATTGCTTCAATAATTATGACTATTAGAGCCGAGTTGCATCAGAGGGATGCCGGGGAACAACTATAGTCTCCGCCAAGAAAGAAGTCCAACGCGTTTCAAAACAGGGGTATGCATTGTGCATGCCGGCTGCGTCGTTTACCTTGCAGATATTCGCCATGGCTAAGCAGCCAACGTGTGCTCATATACTAAAGCTGCTAGGGTCATAATTTGGGCTAATCAAGCACATCGAGCGAAAAGCTTGAAGCAAGTAATTCTTAGTAATACAAACAGGAATAGATTTTCTTTGACTCGTGAAATACTGAAAAACGTTCCAAATAACACCCCTAGCTTGACTGTGGAGAGTTTACTCTTTCTTGTTGACACGAACTTGATCGGAAAGCGACTCTATTGTTGTTGGTCTAACAGCGTTGCCACGACGACGCAGTTATAGAGTATAGAGGCAAGGCGCACTTTTTTCCATGAAAGATTAGTAGTCATAAAATGACCATATAAGGAAAGTCTTCTTTCCTGGCGGATAGTATAGTTCTATCATAATAAACAAAGAAACACAATGGAGCAGCACAGTGAACCACTAAGGATGAACAACTGTGAGCATTGTGAACTGTTGGCTCCATTGTCTTGTGTTATTCATTTACAAGTAACCAGTGAAAAGCCCGAATTAAGTTTGGCCGTGCAGGAGAAGCAAGTCACTTTATCCCTTACTCCACCACCGTGAAATGCTCTTAACCCACCCGTATCTTCCCCCACCTCCAAACTGCAGTGGAATAGGGTGTGTGAATACTATTCTAAAAGTTCCTTTGGTGATAACAGATTATTTAAACAGTAAGAAAGCCCGAACTAAGTTGGAGCATTGAAGTTTTGTTCCCTCCTCTAAATATCTTTCTCCTCAGTTTTTCTCAACCTCTTCCCTTCAGCTCGGCTCAGCTTATTCCTGGTCAGTAAACCCGGTTTGTTGCCTCCTTTCCTTTCTTCCTCGAGCTTCTAAATTCAGCTCAATTCAGTCCTAGGTATCATTTTCAGTCCTAGGTTTCATCTAGACACAAGCTAGTGTGTCGCGTCAAGTTATGCAACAATCATCAAAACAAACATCACATCAATTCAATTGTCGAGGTTGTAAACCATTGTAGCGCGACGCCATAGCGTCAGTGTCTTATATCTTGAAGATGGGCACATTTCAGGTACTTGGGAAAAAATAATAATGTGGTACAAATGCTTAAATTGTGTTGAAATCAAGAGCAATGACCCACCAGACAAAAATTAACTCGTGTAGGAATGCCAGCTAAGCTGCTTTCTATGCAAAATCTGACCCTCATTAACGTTGAAAATGTGTAACTAGCTAGATAGCTAATTCTAGTCCGCTCATCCCCATGTTAATTTCAATAGGGTGATTATTCATCGATACCGAGATAATGGGATGGCTTCAGCTATGAAATTGGACGAATGGCTGCAGTACGATACGAACTGCGTACCTTTTGTGGTTTGGAGCCTATAGGGTGTAACGAGGATGGCGTGGGATGGCGCGTTAGTACGAAAATATTGTTATAAACATTGTTAGTATTGTCAGCATCGTTTCTCATTGGACAATGACAAAAATTTCGGACAATGACAACGTGTATACTGACGTGAGTGCCTAGACACACACTATTGTAGCACAATAAATCTAAACAACGTTGCCGAAGAAATTGTATTCACGTCCAATTCACGAAAAATAAACCAACTCTAAAAACAAAGCAAAATAAACACAGTCAAAAACTGGTGAAGAGGCCACCAAGTTGAGAGTGGTTCGGCCCTTCAAAGGAGTGCTATCAACACACCAAAACTAACGAAATAAAACAAATTACAACAGAATTAAAACCAAACCAAAAACCTATAAAGAGGTGACCAAGTTGAGAATGGTTCGGCCTATAGGCAAAAGGTAGTAGCAAATTGTTGAAAACCTATTTCTTGTTGACGTACCACTTTATTACACATCTGCAAGGTAGTGGAGTTGAGTAAAATAGACAATTTAAAAAAAAAAGGACTGATATCATATCAAAACCAAAACTGGTAAAAGGGGCCGCCAAGTCCCGAATGGTTCGGCACTTCAAAGGAGTGATATCAACCCACCAAACCATTCGCCAACTTAATCGCACCGAATACTACTTTGGACGTTAAATACTTTGGACGTTAAGTGAAAACTTGAACATTGCTACCGAAAGTAGCAATGTTCTAGTTTTCATTTAACCTTCGACTATTAAGAGGTGCGATTAACTTGGCGAATATTTTGGTGTGTTGATAT
Organism: Lithobius niger; assembly: GCA_023313725.1. Taxonomy (NCBI): domain Eukaryota; kingdom Metazoa; phylum Arthropoda; class Chilopoda; order Lithobiomorpha; family Lithobiidae; genus Lithobius; species Lithobius niger. The sequence continues at coordinate 6,446 of JAHWFP010224131.1, read as the reverse complement.
CACTCCTTTGAAGGGCCGAACCATTCGGAACTTAGCGGCCCATTTTACCAGTTTTGGTTTTTGATATGATTTAAATAACTTGCTAGAGGCGACACTGAGCATCAGCAACAGAATAAGCTTAACAATAGCAACAATGGTAGACAGGACTGCCTGACAATGGAATGGAATTATGTTGTTTATCCAACTGTTTATTTTTTAATTGGGAACAAAACAATTCCGTTCCATATTCAGGTAGTGTATTATCGTTGCCACTGTTATGCATATGCTGCTGTCGACGCTCAGTTTCACCCCTAGCAAACTATTGTGTGAGACATTCACTGCGTCATAATTTCGTTTCTTTGCTTGCATTCTGTTGTTTTATTTTTCTTCTGCCACAATGGGGCAAACCGTTTGTGGTAGTACTTTGGTGTTAGCCCATCTTTCCTACTCGTATCATGCTTTCCACAAAATTTCCTAATTAGAAGGTAACCAACGCTTGTTGACACCATCACAGTCTGCCCGTCAGGGCTCCGACCAGCTCCAGCAATACAATCACCGATTCCCTACTTTTCACAAGAATAAAACAAAACAAAAAAAGCCCAGTTTCTTTTATTCTCCATCCGTTACGACGGCTGAAATTGTATAAAGCGATACGGCCATTCCGTCCGTGACATTTCCTCCTCCATTTGAGGTTTTGATCGCCACGAAAGGATAATGATAGGGCATCACTTTCAAACTTTCAAATGGTACGGAACAGAAGAACAAGGCTTTTGCCGCCAAAGGTGCAATTAAATGAACGCAAGAATGGAGCCGTTTCCCCCTCTCTTTTCGTCATTACGAGTGATGTAAATTACTCCTAATAGACTCTTTCCCGTCCATCCCACATTCCCACATCGCTAAAATGAAGAACGAAAAAGGAATAGGGCTGGCTAAATTAAGATGCGCAGCAGCAGCTGATAACAAGCTCTCTCGAGTGAATGACAGCTCCCTGAGGTTTGGCCTACGAGGAGTTGCCAATAAAAGCTGCTACTTCGGATCTTGTGCGAAGGGCGTTTTAGAATTCCCGGGTGGATTTTCAAAAAGAATGTACCATAAATCCTCAGCTTGTAGCCCGGGCTACTGGTTTAAAAAGATCAAGCCATTTTGACCCGGCTACAAATACAGACCAGCTACAACTAGAGTCCGGCTACGGCACAAATTATTTAGAAAGGAAATTTACAGTATACGTGTGGAACATGTGTCTGACATTAAAATCACTGGTTTGTAAGCCAAAACTGCACACCGGTTTGTTTAAAACCCATTTGGTTAAAAACTCGATCTTCAGTTATTAATGGACAGGAGAAAGAAGTCTAGTTAAGCACGAGAAAACCCTGGAATTTCAACCACGAAACCTCCCATCATCGCAAGGGATCGAGGTAATGTCCACAGCAGGCCTGTGAACGCACCTGATAGTCTCTCACGCTACCTTGGACGGCACGGGCTGGCAGGGACTTTTCCAGGACCTCTTTCCAATCATCAATCATATCAACTCCTAAAGGCAAGTAGGCTCAGCTCTGCCGCCATGATATTTCTTAATTTAAAAAATTTTCGAGGTGCGTCATTCTCGCTGGTATACATACGTATACGGCATGTCTGTACTGTAATGCGGAGAATACATCGCCAGAAATTCATACCACGGACAGACAATTCATCAGATACGTAAATACATCTCACAGACAATTCATCGGGTGTTTTAATTCATCACACACGCTAATTATGGTTCAAATGTAACAAACCTTTAATAACAAACAACAATAGCAGCAAACAAAAAGTAAAACGTCAAACCTTCAAACGTCAAAAATATTAAATACAGAGCTTAAAAATTTAAAGCCTTTACAATTGTGGGTTACAACACAAATGGTAAATACATAGCTTAAAGATTTAAAACGTTTTAACTTGTAGGTTTAAATTAGTACAAAACAACAGTAGCAACAATGGGGAACGTTCAAGTATTACATCATCGAGAAATTGAACATTTTCCACCCCTCTCCCTCACTGGTCATCAAACGTCATTATTTGCCTAACTCCCTCCAATATTACGTCATTCTTCACCCCATCCCCACCACCCGGCCTAAATTAAGATCAACAACGGTTACGTTTGTACAAGTAAGGGACGCAGGATAGGGTATTTTGTGTATTTCCACACTTTTCCGATGATTTTTTTTCCTAGTATTTAATTTGTTTTCCGGGGTGGGGGGAGTAGTATGCTTATGTCGCCACCTAGCCACCCCATCAATATGAGTGACACGTTATTTTCGTTATATTTTGTTAAAAGCCGTTTAATTAGACACAGAAAAACAATCGTTAATTTTGCCTGCTGGTTCGAAATAGGAACCTTCGCATGCGTGGTAAATGTAGTATTTGTAGCAACAACCCAAATGCTTGAGTTACTGGGACAAACTCAAGCTGCAAATTCATGCTGCGATGAATTGAGCAAAATTAATCCTTGTCAACTGGAATTGGAGTTCAAATTATAGTTCGTTGCGGTCGAGTGAACTCTAATCGTGTTCCTTGACAGCTGTGAGTATGGGGATACGAGCTCTAATCCTTTTTTTCTAAACGGCAAAGCCGCTTTTTTGTTCATTTAATATGCAATGAATTGTCCGTGCGATGAATTAGTTAGTCCACGCGATGAATGGTTCGGCGACTAATAGTCCGCGATGAACTGTCCGTGGCGTGAATTGTTGGCGAAGTAAAGTCATGGAACCTTATGAACTGATTGCCAAGATTCAGAAATAAACTTAGACGTGCACTCTTTCAATAATGGGAACTGTCTCTTCAACAGTCTGGGGCGGGTATCCTCGTAGCACCTCGACTTTACGGAAATTATCGCTTTCGGTAAAAAAAAAAATGTTTTCCTCTTTTTCTGAACCTCTAGTCCAAAAAAAAAAAAAAAAACAGCCCATTTTCCATTTCCCTCAAAGCCTTTCCTTGTAAAATATTTTCGAAGCACCCATTAATAATTCTTACCTTTCCAACTACAAAATAAAAATAAAAATAAAAAAATTTCAAAATAAAAATCACCTTGTAATTTCCTTCGCGTTTCTCTCTTTTAGCGTTCTTTGCATGGCACGTGATTTATTATTCGCTCCCCGAAAATTGCGCATAAATCTTGCGGGAGAGCTAATCTTCATAACTTAGCGGGGAAACTGCTGATAAAACCCAAATCTATGTTCGTCTATTTACACTGTCTACATAAACTCGTTTACGACTTTTAACAAATAGCTTTGCGTACGCGAGGTGGCTGAATGAGCGCCTTACCACACTCGCCTCTACACGAAGCCAGAGCTTCCTCGCGGCCACCAAAAGAAGTAAAGCTTTTAATGGTTCATAGAGGCTAAGATTTATTACTTACCTGGGACGCAGGCGTACATAATGATGATGGTGCCCGGCTCCGTACATTGCCTCGCTGCGAAGTGCTGGTCCAGTTCAAACGTGCAATTGTTCATGCCAGAACATCTGAAAGAAAATAACAAATTTTTAAGTTGGGTGAAGGAAACTAATCATAGGAGAGAAAATAGGTTTTTTTATTTTTTAAAACGGTGCCACCGAAAAGTAGATATGGTATGGGATCGTGGCAGCAGCGTGCCTAGCAGTTTTGTTGGGGGGGGGGGGGGATTGAGGCTTAATGGCTCGTCGACAGCTAGGTCATTAGCGCCAACCTCAGTCACAGTGCAGTGGTCCCGTATGCCACTGTGCCACACATTACAGAGATGTTAACCAAACAACTTTGAGGGCAAAAAAAAAACGGTAATTGCAGGGCCGCAGTTACAATTATGAAGGCCCCGGGAAATCCATAAGAACGAGGGGGGGAAGGGAACATCTTTCTAACAAAATTTGAGGATTTTCTTAATTTTTTTCTCTAGGCATTTTGCCCACCTGTTTGTATTTTCCGTTTTTTTCATATGCTGACCCTGTTCGCAGTGCCCCCTTGCCCTCCGACCCCCCCACCAATTGCGGCCCTGGGCAATTATAACTGAAAATGGGGTACGGAAGAAAGACTTAATGCTTTGATGTTACCCCTTTATAACCATCACCGTGGGCCTTAGTCCGTGTTTATTTATGATAATACGTCAATATTTAAACATATTAGAAATCAAAAACGAACTCGTTTGATGCTTACGGTAAGGTTTAACTGATCCGAAGTCAAAACAGCAAAGTGACACATATAAACTTTCCCGTGAGGTTTCAGATACTATACAGTGTTGCTGTGCTGTTTAGTCCACGTGAAACCTTACTGCTGTCTTCAATTGTTTTTACCACTTTTACTTTTGCACACGGTAGATCAGATAATGATTGGCGCATTCTAATTGGCTAAACGACTGTCGCTGGAAATTGTTTAAAAAAAGCTAATCGTCTTAGTTTGCTTAGCCGTTCGACGGCGTTTATTCATTCATAAGAACTTAATTTGCAGATTAAACAATATTGTTGAAACTCTACCAATCATGGAAGCGAATTATGGCATTCAGTTTCAACCTGAATCAACGACATCCCCATGTAAGGCTGCCATCTCTTGTTTGCTGGTATAATTACAGCAATTGCCTAACAACTGTAACTACGACAACTTTCGCGTTCTGTTCGACCTCTCAAGTGGACTACTGCGAAAGAAGGAATGCTGGTGTTTTGGCTACATTTACAACGTGGGTGCCACGTGTATTCCAAATGAGGAAAGTGTTGCCTATTGTTTGGGGGGGGGGGGGGCATCCTTACGAAAACCGATGAAGGTCTGGCGCCAAAACGAATCACTCTCAACTAGCAGGCAAGAAGGACAGAGCTTCATGCACGAACTGTCTTGTTGGACAAAGTCTTGTTTCATTTCCCTGAATGTTAAAATCTTTTCGTTGTAAATACGTTATGTTGAATGCAGAAGTTGAGAAGTTTGCTTTTTAACATGTCAGCAGTGAACTATTGAATTTACACCCATTCCCCAAATCGAAGTCACGATATACACCAATGAATTCAGAAAACAGGCAGTAAACTCTTTCGCAACAAGTGCTTCCGGTACCCAAGTCTAAGAAGCCTTCTTAGATCCTTGCAATCTACGTTTCCGGAGAATCCTTACATCTTCTCCAAGCCCGTCCTTTATCCCCAGGAAAGCTTTCTCCATCTTTAAACCTCCCTCTCCCGTCTCGTCGTCGTCACGGCAACGGCCTTATCAACGACCAAATTGCTAATTATAAATCTCCATTAAAGCACGATTAATTGCGAGAAACCCGATGCCAAGTCCATGTCTCTTAAGACTTGGAGCAAGAGAGCCAAAATTGATCATAATTTTACTTTAACGCATGTTGAAACGGAATCATTACTCGGGCTTCCGTATAATTACCTAACCAAGAATTCCGTAACAAGCGTAAACACATAAACTAAACAAGTCGCACGCCAAGAAAGAACCCGGGTGGGGAAAAGAGGGAAACAACAAATCGTTCGTCCACGCATCTTGAGAAAATATAGAGATCAGTCGGCAAGAAATAACGACCTGGGGCTAGAAGTAACCTAACCTACGAAAATAAGTCGTGTTGCCAGTTAGGATATGCTTAAAGCCGACATACTTGTTTCTGGTCATTGTGAGCTTACAGAAGGTCATCACAAGGAAAAAAAAGTATTAGTTAACTGTAATCACTTACAAAGCATATTTATCATGTCGAGAATTTATCCCAATCCAGTCGAAATCTTTGCAAATTATGAAAAATGTTAAGGCAAAGGTTCAGTGATAAACAAAACAACTGAATGGGATGCGCCGATTGCCTGAGCAATTAAAGCTTCATTGCGTAGATTAACACTAACCTCGGCAGGCGCAACTTAAGCGGGATGCGCTGATTGAGTGAGCGAAGCAAACGAAAATCAGTGTTTGTTAGCCATTGTGCGCAAAAATGGGATTGAAGAAACTCAAGCATGTGAAGCATGGATATACAATAAACCAAACCCTGTCACTTTGGCTGATGTAATGGGTAATTGGGCAATGACAAATGAGAATGTGAAAATTTATAGACACAAAATTCCTCCAGAAAAAAGGTAGAGATTAAAATAAGACGGTGTGACCTTTTGTACGCTCAGAGTCCTATGAAAGTTGTGATATCCACCCTAAACCAAAACTGATATAAGAGAATCCACCAATTCCAAAAAGGGTCGGTCTTTGAAGACAGTGATACCAGCCAACCAGTAGAAGGCCGCCAAGGTTAATCCTATTAGCAAAGTTAATCACACCGAATAATACTTCGGACGTTAAATGAAAACTTGAAGATTGCTACCGTGACTAGCAATTTTCAAGTTTTCACGTAACCTTCGAACTATTAGTCCGTCGGTGCAATAAACTTCGCTAATAGGATTAACCTTGGCGGCCTTTCCCTTACCTTCAAAGGCTGAACTTTTTTGGAAACTTGCCGGCTTCTCTTTTACCAGTCTTGGTTTCTGGTGGATACTGCTTACTA
>JAHWFP010224128.1:0-34477 GCA_023313725.1 Lithobius niger | reverse complement strand
TTTGACTGTGTTCATCATGTGATCATCATATCTGCCCATTTTGACTGGTGGACATGACTATCTATCTACGTAGGAATGATAAACATGGGTCTCCCCTAATACAATTAAACTGGGTAAAGCTGTCTTTTACTCCCAGTGCAGAAATTCAAATTATACTGTGTATGTTCTCCATCAACAATGGAGAATGTGTGGCCTATTTGTACTAGTTTTTGGCAAGTACTATGACTAAAGTTTGTTTTTCCCGTGTTCGAGTCTTGCATGCTTAGCATATTTTCTTTATTACTGTCATCGCCCTTTTAACCCTAGTATCCAGATGAAATGCAGCATTATTGCCCATAGTCATGGTCACTGATAAAAACAGTAATTGAATAACTTGAATTGGGTTAGATTGCATACTAAAGACATTTGACTGGTTTGCCTGACCCAATCATTTTGTAAAAGAAAGTTTAAGTGAAACGGCTTAGTTAAAAGGAAAAAGGAAAATTTGTTGACAGATTTATTACATTTGAGTTCATCTTTAGCGTATTCTATACAAGGACATTTACTTTTATTTAAAGATTCGCGGATATCAGTTTTTTAAAGAGTTGTTATATCAAACTTGTAAAAAAAATATTCAATTGTTTCAGTGCATTTAAGAAATCTACATGTGAACTCTCAGTTGTTTAAGTCTTAATAAAATCTTGTGGGTATGGGTAAAAAATGCAAATGGAATCCATGGGGATGAGAGGCTTTTGCTCCCAAACAAGTTTTTTTATATTTTTTTTATAGTAGAATGGATGCAAAAAAGTTCAGTTGGAAGTTGGGAGGGCTTCAGTTGTCACCCTCCTCCACGTCAGTTCCTTTACTGTCAACTGGCATGTTTTGATGGAATAGATGGATTTACAGTGCTGGTGCTAAAACTGTGTAAAAAAAAAAAGACGCTTTCTGAGTGTTACCTCTGATGCTAATGTGTCGGTGCACATTTTTTAACCCGGAATGCTACATCAATGTTTACACGTAAATTCACTCTCTCTAAATATACCTGGTGTAGGTACGTGTTTGGCCTTAATACACAATCTAGTTTGTTTTCTGTCCTGAAAAATTCCATAAAAAAATTGTAAAACTGATAGGAGAGGAGCTTGTCATGGGTGCCATGTGGGAAACTTTCCTTCAACTCCTTGCTTTTTCGAAATGGATCTTTGTAGCTGAAACACCATTGCGATGAGACTAATAGTTGAAAAAGGGTAGGTTGATTTGAGTAGGACATAGGAAGGTTTTTGAAGGTTTTCTCCAAGATAATAGGTTTTCCTATTATAAAGGTTTCATTTGTTCTTTTCTGTTTGCTTTGGTGTGTGAAAGGTCTTTGTGTATGCTGGAGCTAGGGTGACTTTGTGTGGGTGATTACATCGTTAGTGGGAGGTGTTGATTTGTTCTGTTCAATTTGGCCCGTGGGGCTGAGGACGGCAGGCAACTCTCAATCAGTCAGGCCTGTCTGGCTCAGGAAGCCTCAGCATTATTGGGGTGAATTTATCCATGATTGAGGTGGCACTCCCTCTTTTCACAAAAGGGGAAATGGAATTAGTTGGGAGGTGTAGCTTAATGCTGACTGGCAAATTGAAGGGACTCCCAGGGAATTGGAATGGATTGAGTGGGACTCAGCTCGCTGGCTAGCCTCTCAAGCTCTCTTTCTCTCACGAGCCCCGTTAATGAACAACATTCCTGCTCCTTTTCATCATTTTATAGCCACATTAAATTTAGTGCTTTTATTTATTTTTTCTCATAACTTCACTTTGCAGCCATCTGGAGTGACTCTTGGTGGGGGGGGGGGGGGGTGGTGCCAGTGAGAAAATTATTTCCATTCCTCCCGTAAGTTCGCTAAATAAAATATATTGGATTATACATGTATTTAAATTGTCCCCCCCCCCCCCTGTATGTTGAAACGCGCTCTAGCCTGTGCAGACGAAATTTTAAAATATTTTTAAGTGGGCTTTTAGCAGTTTACCTATGATTTTATACTAGCAGTTAGCAGAATATTGGGATGCTTTTAAAAATAAACACATTGATGATGGCCAATAAACCTTTATCATCACTAAGTCACTAGGAACTGAAAACGTTCTTGCAGCATAATCATGCTGCACGATTGTCCGTAAAATACTACTGCAGTCAACAAACTAACTTTTTGGCAGGCTTACTCGAGTGGCCTGTAGGTTTATTCAAAAAATAAAATTTGCTTTACTTTTATGGTGATACTGGTCCCTCCGATACTTTGCTTACAGTGCCATCATCTTCGTATCATGGACATGCACACGCTGGGACACACGCTTCCCCCCCCCCCCCCCAACGTTCCCCCTCCCCTTTCACTCTAGATGCCCTTTCAGATCGATGCCCTTTTTTCTGCCTTACTTCCCAGTTGGGGAATACCAAGATTTTCATTGGGGAGCAACTGCAAGGTTTCCAGAGACAAAACGACTAGGTGAAAGAACCAAAGTAGTTCTTTAAAAAAAGTCCTGAAAAGGGTTCATTTGCCCTTTTTTTTTTAATATTGTAAACAACCAAGTATGAACAAGGAATAATTTGCTTAGCTCATCGAGTTGTGGCCATAAGGAAAACACTCTTTCGAATAAAGTATCAACATACAATCTAATGGTGTGTTTTTATAGTTTACAAATAGGTATTTAGCTTTTTTTCCACAAGAGTTAATCTGATTTGTGTATATTTATTTAATCCTGCCATTGTAGATAGTTAGTAAATGTAGTGTCAAGACGCTAATTTTGGACTTGACTCTCAGATAAAATAACGGCACCAAAACCCAACAGCTTAATAAAGAACTCACCAAGTTTTCCTCATTCAGCGTTGTTCTATCGAGCGAAAATAGCTGCCATCTAAGTTTCTGGTCCCAAGTGCATACACTCTGCTGCAACTGACCACCAGCAAGGTGCCAGTTCTACTGGAGTGAAGGTGGTTGGGAGGAGGAAGTTGATGGCAGCCATTTTTTTCCAATATCACTATTTTGAATGTGAAAACTTGTGGCTTCTTTCACCCTTTTGGGTTTTAGCTATGACTTCATTACTTACGTACGGGGGAAAATACGCAATACTCCAGACAGGCAAGAACGATATAACAATTGTTACGAACGAATTGTTATATCGTTCTTGCCTGTCTGGAATATTGCGTATTTTCCCCCGTACGTAAGTAATGTCGTCTGCTACGTTCCAGAGTTTGAATCTTGACGTTTTTAAAGCTATGACTTCACTTTGTTTTGTTTTTCATTGAATGATATGATCTATTAATTCTGTTAAGCATTGTTTAGCCAACATTTTTTTGTTTGCTTTTAATGGCATGACTACACCATTGTTCATATGCCGAAGAAAATGTACATTACCTGCTTTTTAGAGCATTCCTTGTCTCCTAATGTAATGCCCCCCCCCCCCCCGCAGCTGGTGGTGCCCGGTCGTCACCCGGGTCTTCAACCACGTCTCTACCTGGCACTGACTTCTTCCCAGCTCACCTCCCATACGCCTGGGCGATCTGCACCAGCAGTGTGGTATTGGGTCTAGCACAACTACATTCTGTTCTCGTCACAGCTCGTGGCTCCTGATCGTCACCCGGGCCTTCCACTACACCCCTACCTGGAACTGACTTCATCCCAGCTAGTCTCCCGTACGCCTTAACAGTCTGCACCTGCGGAAGAACATTAAGCTTGGTAGGTCGCATGGGCCCCTACTCCTCTCTACCGCTCAGTAGTCGCCCTGTTCACGTCCACTATCTCGCTAATTTCATCTTGCAAGGAAAGCAAAATAAGCAAAACAGTGGTGACCGTTACCATAGACTGCTCGGTCACCCATATGCCTGTCAATCGGCTGCCATTTGTTCCTCAACTCCTTACGGTCGTCACATTCATGGCTCTTTTCGCCAGATGACGGGCGACATACAGGAGAAGGGCACATCTACTACATGTCATTACTACCGGCTTAATCTGATGTTCATAGCTTATATCTAAGGTCGTTCATCTTTCAAGTTAGTCGCCTCCAAACCGGCCAATTTCGGTTCTCCACCCTGTCGTCACCATTTCTTTTCTGGTCAACGCTTTGAAATCTCATCGGTCCCACCTCGACCCTCACTTGGTTTGTCAAATCAAGAACGACCCAGAATCTGTTGGGCTCAGAAGGCTCGTAAATGAGTCAGGAACAGCATCGCTTCTGCCACACACACGCAGGCTACATCAGCTACCTCGCCAGCTTCCTTCGTTAGGCCGTCTACTTGGCTGAAGGAGACCTCGTCATCTACAGGATCATCTTTCTGGCAGTCGCCGCCCGCCTCTTAACCCAATCACATCATTACACCATCAACTTCCATGAAGGTCAATTATTGGCTCCAAATGAACAGCGATCCAACCTGCATGTGGTTCGTTGCCTTCAACCAGACTGCTCTCAGAGGAACCTGAGGGCCTCTGGATGACCAACACTGCTCTGGCGTCGCAAGTTACTCTCCTTCACGCGACGAGCACCATCCCTACAGTAGACGCAACTCGCCTTCACCAACGAATCATCAGCAGACAGCCTAACTACTCTTGACCGCCTCCGAGATTCTCCTTCTTCCTCTGCTACTGGCAAGTCCGCCTTACCATATCTAGAGAAGAAAAAGAAGGGATGCCGCTCTCTCTCTCTCTCTCTCTAGTCGCTCTCCAGGTCACTGCTCCACGCCACACTCGTATCATGGGTCAGGTTGTGCTTGTTGCACCATCACCTTTCTTTGCACCATGGCCTGGTCCGGGTCGTGCAAATACTAGGGAGGGTTTCCCTTGCCTGTTTTTGCCACAACAGCCCCTCGGTCCTAGCACTATGACGCTGGATCGAAGTTGGCATGGACCATCCCTCCAGAACAACAGCAACTACCTTGTGTCGGTCTTGGCGACATTACATCAGTCCAGTCTCCTTCATTGGGTAGCCTCGACGACCATTCCACCCTGCAGCCCTGGGTGCTCTAACGCCGTTTGATCTTTTCGCTTCTAACGCAGACTTTATTCAGCGGTCCACAACCTTGGACCAAGCTACGCTTCCCCAATTCATAGCCATGCTGCTTGTTTCCAACCACTATGACCTCGCCATTATCCTGGCGTTTTCATGCTACCCACTTCCTCCTCAGGGCGAGCGGTCGTTAAACATCTCCTCCTACACCTCGGTTTGCGGCTTCACTCTGACACTCTCACCTTCACGGCCCTGTCATTGCTGGTATGTTCTACAATGCGGTCTCAACCATTACATGCCTTGTACGTATTGGGCGCCCTAAACTTTGATAGGAATAATCAGCAGATGCTCGCCAGGACACCTTCGTTTTTCAACTTTTGAAGTTACTTTTCAATTGCGTTCAACTGCTAACTGGGTCACATTGTGGTCCCCATCTCAGCCTAATATCACGGTCGCAAGAGTCTCGCTTCATCTTACCTATAAATGACCGTCTATCTTCATTCCATTTCCTAACGGAATCACATTCATCTTCCAGCCATTAACAGATTTCGTCTCGACCATCACCGGACTTCAACATCCAGTCCCATCATGGACCAAGAATACTCCAGCTACCTAGTGCAACGAAGAAGACAAATCATTAAAGAAGAATTTGCGACCACGACAACTGTCAATCATCATTTTTTACGTATTTGTTCCCGAGGCTTCACCGGGTCATTCATTGTTTGCCCCACAGTTTTCAAGTAACATCATCACCTCATATCTCTAAAGGTGAATTCTGCTACCTGTTGTTGTTGTAGCTATTTATCCTTCGCCCCTGCACCTGTAAGCGTCCATAAAGTCTTCGGAACAGAATACATTGCATCGTTTGTGTGTGGGACGAGCTAGAGGACGAAGACAGTAAGACGACCCCTCTTTATACTGGGTTTTCAACACCATTGAAAACGACCCCGTTTAATTCATCCTCGCTACATTTTCTGTCGCTTCAGGTTCGCTGAGTCCATTGATTCTGGGGCAGCTTGGGCACCCGTTACTATGGTCCCACCACCAGGTGACGAGGTCTGTTGAAATACTATAAAAAGCAGAAAATTTATATTTTTGTCGGCATACAAAAACATCAATTTGCCAGGGATACCCGGTTGAAATTGGTTTTATTGCCTAAACGAAAATATACATTACCACGATGAGTTACCATAGTAACAATTGAGTGGTACGAAAAGAGATGAAGCTAGGCACTGAGCCAACGCTTTTATAGTTATGTTTGCACAGCAGGATAAGCTACCGAGCATGGCAGGGAAGCCAACAATTTTTCTCAGAGTAGAGATTGCATTAGGAGACAAGGAATGCTATAAAAAGCAGGTAATGTATATTTTCGTTTAAGCAATACAAACCAATTTCACCCAGGTACCCCTGATCACATTGACATTATCACTGTTGATGTATCAAGAACCTTTTTGATAGGTTCAAGGCAGTTTTAGTTGCCATTATTTTTTTCCATATGTAACAACAATGGGGGGGGGGGGGGCATTTAAGATACCTGCAAAAAAGTTTTTTTTCAAAATGCCTCTATGTACCAGACTTTGCATTTAAAATAGCATTAAGAAACATTACTTCTACAAATTAAAGCTTATCAACTTGATACTTTAAAGGTATATTCACATAATAACCCTATAATGGTTTTTATATTTTGAACCTACCTTATTATTTTCTCTTACCAGGAATTGGTAATCAATAGTAGTAAGCAAAATCAGGAAATAAAGATCTTTACACCCTATTTTAACGTGAAAGTACACGTTGCATTAAAGAGAGCTAATGCTTGAGGGCACAAAACCTGCATATTTTCAATAAATTCCAAACAGCTTTGCTACATACTTATTCACAAATCGATCATGTACCAATGCCAGCGGCTGCTATACAACAATGTGGACTGACTGTTAGATCTAGCAATGAACTTGACTTGCGTGGTCCTTAATTCAATATTTAAACTTCATTACATTAACCATATTTGTATTGCGCTTCTTCAAGATCACGAAGTCATGTCAAAGGAAAATGTTAAAACAAATCATTTAATTAACATTTTGTTTTTACAAAAAACCAATGTGCTTCGGAGAAATGTAGTTACATTTGAAATGAAACTACATATTTCTGAAGCACATTGATGGTTGAACCAGTGACCCAACAGCAATGTGTGTATTAATAGTATGGATAAGATGATGCTTGTGAATGTTCAGTGACAAATTTTGGTCTTGCATTACTGTATTTTAATTTTTTTAAGTTTTATTCAGGCCACTTCCTTGGCAACAATACGGTGCTGGACATGTTGCGAAAAGCGGGATTTTCCATTGACCATATCCCAGCGGATCGCAGAATAAAATCGTAAGTAGAATGATTAGCCCTTTTTTGTTGTGAAACATGATTGTCTTGCTATACTACAATTTAAAAAAAATTAAAACTTGCTCGATTAAGGAATAGTTACATTAAGAACAGGGTATTTTCTGCTAATTGTCAATGCATAGTGTATAGTACCAACAAATTGATAACGATTGCCCAATATATTTTATATTTAGAATGAAGCGAAGGCTTCGTGGACCAATTGGATTGCTTCCGGAGTTCAGAGCTCTTAGGGATTTTTCCTTGGCTTCCAATTCTTTGGATGATCAGTCATCCGAAGAACGAACGTATGTTCACATCAGCCACAATCCTCGAAAGAGGATGCATAAAAAGCTGATGCCACCCAGGTCAGCTTCTGCACCACCACACCGGAAACATCGCAATTTCAACGACCTATGGGTTCGCTTGGACCCTGCTACTACAAGGTGAGCTAATCGAAGGTTAATTCTCATAATCTCTCATTTTGAATGGAGAAGTGTACGATAGTGTCAAGTTTGACTGCAAAATCTTGATGTTATTTTGCTTAAAGGGCAAATACATCCATTTTGACATGTACGCTTTACATTTGGATCATTTACACTGCAACTAAACACAAGAATTGCGATAAAAATACGTTACGTACGTCTGATCCAACAATTTAATTATTGTATCACCAAAACAAGACATGGAGACCGCCATTGTTTTGCTGGAACGCGCAGAAATTAATGCCGACTGATGTCACTCTTTGATTTCGACTCGCAGCCGATTGAGATAGCCCTATTGGCTGTGAGAGCTCGAGCGTCTGACGGCCTTAGCTGGCCGACAGTTGTAGTGGCCAGCTAAGGCCGTCGGTCGCTTGAGCTCTCACAGCCAATAGAGCTCTCTTAATCAGCTGCGAGTCGAAATCGAAAAGTGACATCTGTCGGCATTAATTTCTGCTCGTTCCAGCAAAACAATGGCGGTCTCCGTGTCGTGTTTTGGTGATGCAATAATTAAGTTGTTGTATCGGACGTACGTAACGTATTCTTACCGCAGTTCTTGTGTTTAGTTATTGTGTAAGTGATCCAAAAGTATAGCATGCATGTCAAAATGGATGTAATTGCCCCTTAAAGGTGCTTGCTTTAATTTTGGTTTTCCTGTGTGACTGATGTTAGTTAAGTTTTGCAACATGTTGTGTGGGATATACGAAAATAGTGAGAGATAGTCCTTTTAGGGCACATTTGCGCTGCTGTGGCATTAAACTAAAATGGAAAATATAGAGATTTTTCCCCATATAAAAACAAAATCAGTTCCAGAACAGACTACGAATATTTACTGGAAACATCATTAAACTGGTTCTGTGAAACGCAACTACAATAGGCAAAGCCAAAAATAAACTGCTCACATTCACTTCTTAGACACCACAATGTTTAGCTAATTTCCGACAGCTTTACAGCTGTAAGTAGGCTCTCTTTATAACGAACAGGCTAGTATGCCAAAAAATGGTTTTTAATACCGAAGGCTCCTTTACAGCAAACTGTGAGTGAAGTGAGTACAAAGTTTCTTATACAGAGTGTAAATACCTGACAAATAAAATCAATCTGTTTCTGATTGTATTGCAAGGGCAGCATGCATAAACTGTACTTTACATTGTTTGGTGGAAAAAGTTCCAATTTTGGGTTGCTGTTCAGGTTTGCCTTTTTTGTCATCTGATACAATCATGGAATTTTTTAATCAACACAATGTTTTGTATATCAGTTCCTTGTAACAATGGTTTTAAGTATATGAAAAGGCCTTTACAACACTGAAAAGAGTTCTTTATATGGAGCTATTCCTTTTGTAGAGGTTCTTTTATAATATAGAGGTTTTTTCAGCACACAAATAGAAGGTTACCAACCAATCTGTTAGTGTTCTTTATAGGGAAAGTTCCTTATACAGAGGTCTGTTATATCGAGGATCTACTGTATATTCATCAGGCTTCCAAGGAATTTTTTATGGCCTTGTATCACATCACTGCTCTCGAAGTACTGCGTCCCGGTACCAACAATAGGACCCCTGTAAACAATAAAACCCAAGTATTGCCCATGTGTAGCAATCACTTTAAATTCTGTGGTACAGGCTAGTCATTGCTACGGTGGCTGTTTCATAAAAAAATAATAATAATATGACCTTGAGTGCACGGGTGGTGTTTGATGCACCGTTGCAACATGGGGATGGTTTGCTGTCTCATGTGTTTGTCGCCGTTTAAAAGATACATAAACTGCTGTAAGATTAAATTTAAAGGATTGGTGGAATATTCAAAACGCCCAAAAATACACAGACGGGATACACGCCTTCGGTGTAGCCAGCTAAAAATAATTGTTTAAACAATACTTGAGCGTGCAGATGACCGGAAGCAGTTAACGCTCATTACAAAACCCTTTGAGCATGCTAATTGAATTAAACCGCTGGCATAAACCACTGAAAGATTAAAATTAAAGGATTAATGAAACTCGGTTAAATGTTCAAAACGTGCAAAAGTACACAGTTCGGATACACACCTTCAGTGTAGCCAGCGAAAAATAATTACGGCACTAACGGTACTTGAGCGTGCTAATTAAGTGAGCGAAGCAAACGAAAATCGACGTTTATTAGCCATTGTGCACAGACGGTATACACACCCCCAGCGACAAACACATGGGACAGCAAACCATCCCCATGTTGCAAACGATGCATCAAATACCACCCGTGCGCTCAAGATCATGTTGGTTTTTTTATGAAACAGCCAGCGTAGCTAGGCTGGCCATTCTTGTCTACTTAATAAGCAGTGGGGATTTAGTGGAGTTAATGCAACAGATCGGTGGTACAAGTACTGTACCACTGCCAAATTTGAAAGCAGTGATGTGAGTGCGGCCAAGAACAATTCCATTGAAGCCTGATGAAGATTGTTGTAAAGTAGTCAAAAATTAGCTAAATAAGTGAAAATGGCGGGTTTTTTTGGCTTTAACTTTGCATATGAAACACTTAAAAAATATGAAATCAAACCCAGTGATTAACTTGTTCTTTCTTTCGTGCTTGTGAAAGTATTTGAGTTAACGTCTCTGCAAGGGATAACTTTAATAAAATTTTGGAAAAAAATATGTGGCAACCTTGATCAAACGGAGTAATTACATGAAAAAAAAAAGGAACTAATTTTGTGTGGTTTTTGTCATACCATAGACGGCAATTCATTCTTTATATGTTTGGTAGAATCGAGGACTACAGTTAACATGCAAGAACCAGATAAATGCAGTTCACACGCATGAAACAAAAAATACAGTTCACATGCATGAAACACATTTCAAATGCACGAAACAAATAGATCTAAGTTGCGCTAAGTTAGGTAATAAACATCACATCAATACAATTGTCGAGGTTGTAAACCATTGTAGCGTGACACCATAGCGTCAGTGTCTAATATCTTGAAGCATAGTTGGGCACATTTCATGTACTTGGATAAAAATAATAATGCAGTACAAAAGCTTAAATTGTGGTAAAATCGAGAGCAATGACCCACCAGACAAAAATTAACTATTTTAGTAATCTCAGCTAAGCTACTTTCGATGCAAAATCTGAACCTCAATAACGTTGCAATTGTGTAACTACCTTGCTAGCTAGTCCGCGCATCCCCACGTTAAATCCCATAGGGTGATTATTCACCGATACCGAGATAACGGAAAGGCTTCCAGCTATGAAATTAGACGAATGGGTGCAGTACAATACGAACTGCATACCTTTTATGGTTTGGAGCCTGGGGGTGTAACGGGGATTGCATGGGAGGGCGCGTAAGTATGAAAATATTGTTATACCATTGTTAGTATTGTCGGCATCGTCTCTCATTGTATGGCCAAAGTTCGGGCAATGACAACGTGTATACTGACAAGCATGCCTAGACACTCACTAGTGTATCACGATAAATCTAAACAACGTTGCCAAAGAAGTTGTATTCGCGTCCAAAAACCTATAAAGAAGCGACTAAGTTTAGAATAGTTCCGCCTCTAGGCAAAAGGTGATAGCAAAGTGTTGAAAACCAATTTCCTGTTGACGTGGCACTTTATTATACATCTGCACGGTAGTGGAGTTCAGTAATACACAATTAAAAAAAAAAAGGACTGATATCATATCAGATGGAACGTGTCCAGAGACGTGCCACTAAACTTGCTGTGGGACTAAAAAATGCGTCCTATCCCGACCAGCTTGCTGCCCTCAAGCTCCCAACACTAAATTACCGGCGTATCAGAGGTGATCTGATTTTCACCTTCATGATCATCAATGGTGAAGATCCTGAAGCCAAGGAATGGTTCACGCTCTCTACGAGCTCTGCCACTCGGAACAATGCGGCAAAACTCTTTATGAAGAGATACAATACGTCCCTTTGCCAAAACACAATTCCTTTCCGTGTGGTCAACACCTGGAACAAACTGCCCCAACACACCATCGACGCAACATCGGTTCTGCAGTTAAACAAAGACTGGATCCCGTGCTCCCTTCCATCATCGCCCCCTACAGTTAAACAAACTGGTAGCTTCGTGGGAACCCTGGTGTCAAAAGCTCTTTCTGCTTACTGCTGGTTTTTTATTCATATCATATTCATATCAAAAACCAAAACTGGTAAAAGGGGCCACCAAGTTTCGAATGGTTCGGCCCTTCAAAGGATCATCATCCACACACCAAAACATTTGCCTACTTAATCGTATCGAATAATACTTTGGACGTTAAATGAAAGCTTGAACATTGCTACCGAAAGTAGCAATGTTCCAGGTTTCATTTAGCCTTCGAACTATTAGTCGGTGCGATTAACTTGGCGAATGTTTTGGTGTGCTGATATCACTCCTTTCAAGGGCCAAACCATTCGGAACCTGGCGGCCCCTTTTACCAGTTTTGGTTTTTGATACGATACAGTTTATGTGTACAAAAACAGGTAGCTTTTCAACTTAGACGTATGAAGTAAAAGCAAGAATTTATAGGGTTGGTAACCCTATAAATTCTCGGTAAAAGATATAGCATTTTACGATTTTACTGTAAGCTTTTTAAAACCTAAAACATCATTGTATGCACAATATGTAGTAGAAAGTATGCCGCAAACTAGATGCTCACCCATCGGACAAGCAAGGCGCCAGTATCTATTGTGACCCATGAAAAGAGAACCTGCCAAATTAAGGCATCATCAATTTAATATGGCTTGTTTCAGAGTGTAAGAGCGAGTAATACTTTATGCCTGTTGAACATTAACATATTTTATTGGGCAGCAGTACTGGGTATGGTATAGATCTAGGTAAGTACTGCAATCTTCTATACCAGTTGAGGTTATAGTTGTTTAGTAATTGATGCTGGCACATTGCTTAAGTGTGTATAGTTTGCTACGTACTTCTGTACTAAACATTGTGTTAATGACAAGTGTTTGACGGTGAAGAAAAGCTTACAGTAAACAATTATTTTACTGCTTAACCGTTGAAAAGCTTACAAAATAAGGCCATTAAAAAAATAAAAGTTGGTTTCAGGCCCCGCCTGCACCGATTTTTTGACAAGAAATAAAAAGAAACTATGCAGTAAAAATAGCAATTACAGATCAAAAATGGGCCTAAGTGAGAAACTAAAATATAAAATTACCATTCTTGTCGTTAAATAATTTTATGGACACGTGGTAAGTAGAATTTATAAAGCAGTGTGTTTTATTTTACCCAAAATAAAAAAAAAATTCTTGAAAATATAAGGAAAAATATGGACAAAAAATAAAATATAAAATTCCGCCCGATAGATTTCTTAAGAAGAGGCCCGAGAACCTCTTCTTTTTTCAACTTCTTTTTTCAAGTGGTCTAATTGTACCATTGTAATATTTTATTTGCCTTTTGACTGATCCGTTAACCATAATCCACCCAAAACCAAAACTGCCAAGTTTACAAAACGATCGGCCTTTGAAGGTAGTGATATCATATTTTAACCATGGAAAGGCGGCCAAGGTCAATCCTATTAGCCAAGTTAATCGCACCGACTAATAGTTGCTTACAGAACAGACACATGTCTGCTAGTGAGCCGCCTTTTTATCATTAACAATCAATTTTTTAACAATCGGATGTCTACAGTGGGATGCTCTACTGTTATTTGGCGGCGACACACTAGCGTGTGTCTAGATAGTCTTCCTTATTAGAACATATCTCATCCTAGAAGTAGAGGTTGTTTAGAGCATGTTCTGCTGTGAGGCAATAAACACAAAATGGTGACAGTGGATTAAATTGGATTGTATTTTAACACTTTAATGCCCTTTGAACTTTTGCACAACTGCCTATGGACGTACCAGTACGTTCTGTATGTTTGTGGATGCATGCTAAAGTCAACGTACCAGTACGTCTATTGCTCTTCACGCAGTGTTGTTAGGTAACGTTTTTAGTGCACATCTCAGTCGTTAGATGGCAGCACTGACTAGTCTAAGCTGTGTGAAATGGTGTTTGTTGGAAGTTGTTTAGGTGCCTTGCTTAGCTGAATACAAAATGGCGGCCAACAATGTTGAACTTTTGCTTTTTTGTAACTTTTCAACGTTGTTTCGCTGCTTACTGTGCCAGTACTAATTTGTGTAAAAAATTTCTGAACGCATCACCGTTTAAAGCATGCTTTTCTGAGATACTTGACTTTATCGTACGGTCCCTACCTTTCACAATGCTAAAAACGCACAGCGATATATCCCATATCACCACACTTTACAGTGCATGATATTCATATCGCCACACTTTAGTGTGGTGATATCCCATATATCACCACACTTTACTGTGGTGGTATGAATATACCACACTAAAGTGTGATATGGATGCCATGTACAGTAGTGTGGTGATAAGACATTGTCAACACTTTCATAAGGTAGAATTCCTTAATAAAACCATGCGAGAATTAATTTGATTTTTTTTTATGTCAACCAAAATAAAATCTTAGCCTACCTTCGTTCCTTGTTTGAAAAAAAAAATTGACGCCCGTGCTCTTTTATTACGCAACAAAATAAAAGCAAATTAATTCACGTATGGTTTTATAAAGCAGTTCTATATTTCGAAACACAGACAAGAAAATTGAATACTTTAAATAGGCTACTTATTAACACCCCCCCCCCTCCAAAAAAAAAAGAAACCAGCTGGCGACTCTAAACCAAAAACATTACGTGAACTTGCGTCGGCCTTTCGAAAACACCAACTGAAATAACATACGAACTATACATTAAATTTCATCCTTCAAAATGAAACGTTACGCTGTTTCCCTCCGTCCCCCTACCTCCCCACAAAATTACGTGAACGTGCGTCGGCCTTTCGAAAACACCAACTGAAATAACATACGAACTATACATGAAATTTCATACCTCAAAATTATGCGTTACGTTAGTTCCCCCCACCCCCGAAATAAAACTTCACTCACAACATCCGTTATAAAAACACTATGAAATACGCAAAACTTCACCCACAACATCCTAACTGCCTGCCCACACTTTAGCACATAACTGTTTGCAGGAATAAAGTTACCTCTAAATTGCCTGTAAATTGTCCGCAGTGACACTAAAGTTGAATGCCGAATCTTTTCTTCGGCATTATTAAGCACTATCAATCTACGCTGTCGTCCAAATCAAAGTTTTCCATTAAAAGGTACCAAAGACATAGGATACTATACTCCCATGAAATGACAGAGAACGACAAACGCGATGAACCCACTGTTCAGAAAGCACATTATGCAAATTGTAGGACGACTCATTACATGAATGACATGATTAAAACAAAATTTTAAAACACCACTTACGTTAACCTAAGGAGTACGACGTAATTTTTGCATGATGAAGTTTCCGTGATGTGCGCCAGGATAAAAAAAAAGTGTTTCTCCTATACGATTAAAAAAAATCTCCCTCTACACACACAGCCTACCCCCGCTCACCCTCATCTCGCTCGAATGGCATCAGCCGCAAATCTGACTGCAGCAAAACAAAGTGACGACACAAAGTTTGCATAACTAACACAGCTCTATTTCCCCACCAATTTTGTTTTTTATTTTAATAGTTAGCGACCGTACGATAAATTAGTTATAGAACCCGTGGCAAACTGTATGGGATTTATGAGCCAATGGGCGATATCCCTCACATGGCCAATCCGCACGAACTATATGTCGGCTTCGCCTCGAACGTCATCTTGACGTAGTCTCGCAAATTGGCCATGTTCAGGATATCGCCCATCGGGTGATAAATCCCATACAGTTCGTCAGGGGTACTATAACTATTACATATTTTAAATTCTTGAGCTCCACTACACAGCTTGAAATTATATTTTTGGTGAATGCCAAGAGCGGTCAGGCTGTAATGCTAGTTCAAGATAAAAAGTTAGGCGTGAAAGTATTAAACAAATTTTGGCATTTGCAAAAAGTTCTTGCTATAAAAAAATTAATGCAATTTGCAAAATGCAGCAATAAACATAACTTAAAACATCAATTCAAGTTATTTACAGTCCAAACTATGAGGTAGTCGTGAGTTATTTAAATACCCCAAAACAAAACTTGTTAAGAATTCCTGCCAAGCTTTTCAGCCATGTGAAGTTGTGATATCAAACGCCAAGCTCTTTCGTCAAGCTAATCCCACCGAGTAACAGTTCGAAGGTTAAATGAAATATATGAAAATTGCTTACTGCACAATTTTCAGTATTTCCTTTAATGTTTAAAGTCTTAGTCGGTGGGAATAGCTTGGCCAAAGAACTTGGTGTTTGGTATCACAACTTCAAACGACCTTAAAGCTTGGCGGGAATCCTTAACAAGTTTTGTTTTGGGGTAGATAATCAGATCTTTTTGGTCCAAATTGATGAAATCCATACTTTTTCTTACAATTATGAGATGGAAACACCAATCTAGTTTTCTGATCCATTTCTTTTTTTGTTGGCTTTCGTTTTTGAGGACAGCGGGGACCTTTTTTCGTATGATTAGTATTTCTTATTAGCACTGCAGTATCTCCTTGCAAACACACAGATTTATTTAATGTTCAGTTTGGCATTGTTGCATAATAACAATGTTTAAAACAATGTAAATCATTTTAGCCGTTTAGAGGTCCATAGCCCCTGAACCATTTGACCAATTAGAAGGAGCCTTATGAAAAGTTCACATCTCCGGAGCAATACCTGTAAAATGAGCTAAGAACTAGGGATGCACCGAATATTCGGTAATTATTTGGTATTCGGCCTATTCGGCCAAAAATTCAAGTATTTGGTATCCGGCCGAATAGTGATTTTAGCCGAATAATGATATTCGGTATTCGGCCGAATACTGATTTTTGGCCGAATTGTGATATTCGGTTTTTGGCCGAATAGTGTTAAGATTTGTTGGTATTCGGCCGAATATTATTTAGTATAAATTTATGCAATTGTGTGAATGTAAGGACGTTTAGCTAAGCATTTAGTTTTTGGTTTGTGAGGAATTGTCTTCTGACATTTCTAAAAGAAGAAAAAAATTATCAAATATGTTTAAATTACAGGTATTCGGCCGAATAATTCGGTATTCGGCCTATTTGGCCATTATTCGGCACAGAACCGAATAATTCGGTATTCGGCCTAATATGTATCGTGTTTGGTGCCGAATATTCGGTATTCGGCAAGTTGAGTATTTGGTTATATATTCGATATTTGGCAAGTTAAGTATTCGGTTGTATATTCGGTATTCGGCAAATTTTGTATTCGGTGCATCCCTACTAAGAACCAGCTTTATCCACTGCATGGAAGAATTTATTTTCGTGATACAAAAAAAGTTACCAGTGGACAGTAGCCAGTAATTAGGCAAATATCAACGTTATTCATGTTATTTTTTCAATAAGAAAACGGTAGGCTGTTTCATTAATAATGGCTTATATGTTGTCAGTGACCAAAGTCTCCCGATCAAACAAGTTTCAGCCTTTTCTGTTGCATTATTATTTATCCTCAGATGGCTGAAAACGGCCAAACTACCTTAGCTGTAAAGACACAACATGTGTAGTAGTCGCCATGCTCGTATATATTTTATTTGGATAGGTTGGCGACACACTTGGCAGGAGTCACACTAGCATGTGTCTTGATTTCAGGGTTGGAAATAATCACGATTAGGTCTATTTTAAAACAATCAAATTAATCAGATTATTTTGATTATAATCAGATTTTAATGACAAGTAAGATTACAACCATAATTATGACATAGTGTAAAAGTCTCTAGAGTTTGCTCTATTTCTTACTTGGAAGTTGCTACTGTCAATACATATAGATCTCTTAATTATTAAAAGTCTAAAACGTGATTACCACATGTAAATTTCAATATTAACATACGAGTAAAGTTGGTGTATGTGTTGTGGCACACTGGCACATTCCTCACAAATGATCCGATAAATGAACAGTGTCTTGTCATCTACAATTGCTAGTTGCCTCCTAGAAGTACATAAGTTGCAAAGTCACTCAGTTTTTTTCCTGGATTTAAGGGTTTGAATGTTGCCAATAACTTTCCTACTTTGATTGTTCCTAGTCGGTTGCGTATTTTTGTATGGTTTAAGTAGAAGACATACGTTCCTGACTGCAGAAAATTCAACAACAGTTTATTTTGGTTGTTTTAAGTTCATTTGTACTTGTATATGAACAGTTTTGTGTCAAACCTGGGCCCTGGTAATAATCAGGTTACTTTCAATTTTAATCAAGTAATTATATTCGTAAATATAATCAATGATTATAATCGAAACAATTATGGGAAAGTGCCATTAGTGGCACGAAATCGTACTAAAAGTTGTGGTGCAGTCATTTTGATTAAAGATTAAAAAAAAAACATGTTATTGTAATTTAACGGCCAAAATCACCCTTAAAAAGTCCACACCACTTTAAAGCGGAGTCGAGGTGTGAGGATGCCATATATTGGCATTACCTTGGTTCCCATGCAATGTGGGAAGGAGGCTGTATCTCTCTCTCTCTCTCTAGTCAGGCCATGAATGAGCTGCTACCTTTGATTGATGTGTGCAGCTGTAGAGAAGGGAAAGCCCAGCAGATGGTATTGCCTCCCTCCTCTTTGGCGGCTCCCCACCAGCTAGCTTAAAGCCATAGTCAGCATGAGGTACGTTGGCTAGCTGGCCCTTGCCCCACCACAATTTAGGGAATGAATTATAAGGCCCTTCCTTCTCCACAAATGATCAATATGGCCTCAGGAACAAAATGGTGGAGAGATGGAAATGGATGAGGACCTACATGTTATATCTTTAGTTAAAATAAAAGGAAACCAATGAAAGTTCATAGTACACCAAGGTATTGCATTGTGTGGTCTAAAACTGGGGGAGTGACAAGAACAAGGTCAGACAAGATATCATTGACCCCCTGACATTTTGACTATCATCCCAAGGAAAAATAACCATGCTTTTGCAACATTATGTAGATTTGACTGAATGTAGCATAACACACAGGTAAACATTCGTACATTATGCTCAAAGCGGCAACATAACACCAATAAAGTGAGCAAATCAAACGATTTGATTGGTTAAAAGTTCTGTGTAATTATGGATTGTCTATTAAACAAACTTTGTAATTGAATTCCTCGGAATTTACTGTGTCGAATTGTGTCTCTCCCCCCCCCCCCCCCCCATTCAGTGTGCATTGCTCATTGGGCTTTCTTGCTTGTGGTAAATGCCAGGAGAAATGTGATTTGTACCAAGTTTAAAGTCGCGTATTAAGCCATGTGTCACGGCTGTTTGCTGTGACGCGTGTATCACGTGACTGGGCTGGTCCACTCAAGATGGCCAAAGATCCGCTCATCTCATTCGTCACTGGCTGACTCAAGATAACATCATGGTAAACAGCCGTAGCTTGTGGTTTATAGTAACCTTTGAAATTAGCTGCTGTCTTAACGTTACACTAACTGCAACGAACCTGTAATGTTGCTTAAAGAGTAAGAGAAGCTTTGTGCTAGCTTCTCTGATTTGGCCCTTCTAAATGGAAACAAAATCTACTATCACATAGATGTTCTATTACATACGTACAGTCGCGAAACGACTATACTGTGAAATTTGTCGTTTTGAGATTGTGCTTGTGTAATGGAAAATAAACGCGTTCAGTGTGGGAAAAACCTCATCAAATAGCCGGCAGAGTGATTTTGCATAGACAGTAGAGCTAACATTTAAAAGTTATATGTACGGCAACGCATTCAGAAGGTGTAAACCTAATGTGGACAATGCAACCAAAGCTTTTGATCGAAGTCATATTTGACCATGCACACACTTACACACAGTAAAATACTGTTTACATGCAACGATGACCAGACAGCGGTGTAGTCGTGGAGGAACGAACGGGAGCAGCGCTCTGTTACTTTTTTTTTAAAGGCGGAGCGGCGCTCCAGCACTTATTCTTGACAAGAGCAGGCTCATGCGGTATTTTTTCTTAATTTACTTATTTTCAGTACTCGATACAGTGTCTGTTGTGTTTGCGAGCTGCCATCACCAATTCTGCATTTACTCTCTAGCATTTGCTGTACTACATTGTTTACTATTATATCTACATATTATAATCTACTATTTTGTCTGTACCCCGAGGAAAAAGCAGCGTTTTTAGTGTTAAGATATAGGTTTGACAGAATCTAGCAAAACAGCGAAACCAACAATAAACTGAAAGGTGCTTGTTTTAAAACTGAACCAAGCACCTTTCAGTTTATTTCTTAAACACTGTAAGCCGTGTAAGGCAAACGCGTGCTTGGGCTGTTTGGGAGCTGTAACTAACTCCTTCCCCTATCACCTATAACCGTAGCTCCGCCACTATTTTGTTTACCACTACACCACTGAAACTAGATTTAACAATGCATCTGTTTGTTACTAATTTAGAGAACCAGTTTAAATGTGGAGAATGCAGCAAGGCATTTAGATTCAAAAAATAATTATAAGTGCATGCCCTCGTACACAGTGGCGATAACCTTTCGAGTGTACCGCTTGTGGAAAGACTTTTCCATATACTTGACATACCATGCTCCCTAAAAAGAACAAACCTTTGATCCAAAAAGGTAAAAATACAACACCATAAAAATCCACGAATTATTTAAAGTGCAGTTAGGTTAACACACTAAAATTAATAACTCAAATTCTTTATTATTGTTTAAATTGGTTTATGCAACTGATTTAATTGTTCTTTTTGTATTTACAAGCGTTCCCTTTAAAACTCTCCCCGTAGCCAATACTTGGTATGTGGTAGTTAGGTAGAGCATTGCAAATATCTCCATTCCCACACATGACGGCATTAAAATAGACATTGATCCACAAAAAGGGAGGGCAGCTGTAGGCCCAGGATTGAGCAAATCATTCCATTAAGTGCCATCATAATTTCTCGCACGACCGACCGAACAATGTATGGATGACTAAGCTTGGAGCTAGGGTGCCCCTTCGCGGTAATGCCGTTACAAACCAGCTTAAATGTTTGTTTGCATTATCCTGTAATTGGACTAATGAGATTTGCGATGCTTTAACAAGGCAGGATGCTTAAAGCAAAAAGAAGGTCCCTCCCAGATTTACACTTATAGTGTGTATAATGCAAAAGACGAGAACAAAAATGTCTCGGCAAATTGCTATCGATTCCTCCGCTTTCCCAAACTCTTTTTTATTTCTGCTGTTGACATGAACTAGCCAAAAAAAAAAGCTTTTTGATTCTGTCATTTTTTTGGTAAAGCAATTCTTTTTCCTGGAGGGGTTGGAAGGGGCGGGGGAGGAAGGACTCCAGGGCTTAGTCAAATAGGAAATATCCGACGATAAGACTACTATTATTTACTATTAACAGTAGGTCTTTCGATATACTCCTTAATAATAATAATAAAAAAAAAAAAACTGATAACTGAAGCTGTAAGGTTAATACATAGCCTATTAATAAAGAATTTGACATTTCAGTTTTTGGTACCACTGTCTGGTAAAGCTAGCATAGCACGAATTTTTTGGAGGAGGACCAATTGATCATTTTTAAGCCCCTTCTGCCCCCCCCCCCCCCCAATAAAACTGTTTGTTCAAAACAGTGCTAGCATAACCGTAACAATAATTTCTTCCCTCAACTCTTCGCAACAATAAGAGAAGGAAAAATGAAAATCCATGCATTTCTTTTTCTCGTTGTAATTTAGCACTGCAAGAAAGAGAACCGGTTGGGAGTTAGGAATAAGTAAATATGCTACTGTATTCAACGCCCATCAGCTTACGCAGTTAATTTGGCTAAAATGGGGGATGTGCATTTAAAAACATAACCTATTTTCTAACCTTAAGTTTTGTCCAGGGAGGGAGTTTTCTCCATCACGGTAAAGTTAGCAGCTATACGATCATTAACGTACGTGAGCAGAAGTCACAATTTAGTTTATTAGCTCGTCACTCCACCAGAATCCAACATAATATCACAGTAAAAACTAATTTCTAATCATACACTTACGAAACTAAAGGATTGGATGTGATCGGACGCTACAACAGCCGTCAAGTTACCAGGAAAGAGTGATCCACACGTCCTGACGCTAACTTCTGGAATATGGCGGTGAAAAGTTTCCTGATCGTGAATCACATAAGACAAAACATTTAACTTATGTGTATAAATCGTTTAAGTTAAATTTCCAACAGAAAAATGACGATTTAGGGGGATAAAAAGTAGATTTAGTTAAATGTATGAATCTTTTTAGTTAATTCAGTAACACTAAAATTATGATTTAAGGTGTGTGCTTTACCTAGACTAATTCATGATTTTGACCTTAAATCATTTTAGGGGGTGGGCTTTAATTTCACGTGCCCTATACGCGATAGGGCACGTGAAATACACGTTAGGCCTAAGTGTTGATTCTAAACCCTCAATCCCTGTAGGTTCTTTTTTCATGAGTACTAAACATGTTTAAGGAAAAGAAATGCGCGGATTGCTGTAGTTGAATTTAAACCATAAAGAAAATGGCATAAATGTATCAAGCCACGCATTGGTACTTCACAGTACACTCCATTCCATTATCAATGTGGTGCCAGCTTTTAGAAACCATAATACAAGTTGTGTGATGAGATAGTTTGGCAAATACTTCATTTAGCACATATTTCTTTTGATAGTTTTGTAGGAATTTTCCCATTAAGATGCTGACAAAAAAGAAAGTGACTTGTGGCCGGAAGGCTATGATAGGAGTTTCCCTTTTTAGGCGCCTTTTACAAAGCGAGAAGCATCTGTTAGCAGGGTTGGAAAATATCGTGGTTTTTTTTATTTAAATCGGATTTTTTTTTATTTTAAATTGGATTTTGCACAAAATAATATTTTGTTTTCGTACAGAATTGTAGGTATACCGATACGTTATTTTGTATACAACATTTGAACATTGAATTGGAAGGATAAAAATCATTAAACAATAAAATTTAATTCAAAACCTTGACCAAAGTTAGGTGACAGTTACGTTTCTATTATTTAGGCTCTTATTCTCAATAATTAGAAAAACTCGCTCAATACAGGAGGAGGTAAGCATAAAACGACATTTTGCTTATGCCAACCAAACCTTATGTTTGTATTTTAGGTATAATAACCGTACAAAACTGAAATTTATCTATCTTGCAATAGGCTAGTAACTATTATCTTCTGGCTCGATTACTGTATTTTCATTTAAGCGTCCCATCAGAAAAAAATGAGGTAGGTCTTTTTTACGGCCTGCTGCAGACATTATTTAACCCACTCTACTTTCTTTAGTCAACCAGACCCACAATGACTTTCCTAAACTATCTGCACAGTTTCACTTTAGTTCCTGCGTTGGGAAATCTCATGTACAGGCTAAGAGACTAGATAAACAAAAAAAGAACATTGTATTCCTTAATGTCTCTTAATGCTTGCTAAATGGTTAGGTGAATACCCCAACACAGAAAATGAACCTATGTTAGATTTTGCTCTTCTGCACTCCAGCAACATTGCAGTCATTTTGCGATTCAGTGAAGTATTTTTCAATAAAAAAATATTGAGTTAATGTACTAAAATAGGCAAAATGATTTAAATCAATGATTTAAAAAAAAATTCAAATGATTTAAATAATGATTTAAATCAGTGATTTAAATCAAACAATCCTGTCTGTTAGTGTTGTTCTGTTCGTACGTGTGCATGAAATAATTTTATTACTGCTGAAGCGATTTTCACGAAATTATTTTAGGGTGAAAATGAAAGATAAATCCAAGAATTTTAATTCCCAATTCGTACTTTCTAACAGACTATGTTAAGGATTAGCACTGGGGGTCTGGGTGGCTCAATGGCCATCTCGCATGCTGAAGGTCCAGGGTTCAATCCAGGCCTCGGTCCACCGATGTGCATTCGGGAAGAGAAGGGCCCCAGGAATGCACTTATGTTCATATCGATTATGGCATATAAAAGATCCCAGGCATTTTTTAACAAAATTGTCTCTCTCTATCCCGAGATAAGCTTAGCAGTTGAAGAGGACGTTAATCATTCGAGTTTAAGCCACTTACTAAGTTAAAGTGGACCACAATGGTTTATTGGTTTACCCCAAAAGTGAAAATTCAGTAAAAGTAGGATAAAAATTGTAAACTAGTTACCTGAACAATTGTTAATTCCATCTGAATAGAGTGAGGAGTTCTGCCCCCGCTTTTAGGTGTGACTAAATACACGTAGCACAAGCAAGAACTAAAAGCTTTTCTAGTTAATTGAAGTTTATGCACTTGTGGATTTTAGAGTCGACCTACTTTTAGGCAATCAACACATGCCTACATTATTTCGTGCAAGCGTATACCAAATTAACACTATTTTATTTTAACAATATTTTAATAATAATTGAAAGTGTAGTGTTGGCTAACCGAACCACGCCATGACAAGCTCTATCATGGCTCCCTCTTGTGCCCTCTTCCTGAATTCTGCCTAAACAACAAAAACCACCTTATCACCGTTGTTTTCATTTTGGGAGCCTGAATCATATGTCGTAGCACGGTGCAGCACCTGTTGGATTACACATGTAATAAATAAAACTTGCAGTGCCATGCTGCATGGAAGTGCACCGGCATTTTGAAACATGGCCAAGCTGGCGCGGAGCATTGCGGCCTGGCTCGGAACATTACGGCCCAATTCGGTAGTGTACGCTTTTTGTATTACGTTTGAAATTGGTGCGAAGCTGAAGACAAATGGTACCCCCTCCCCCAACATGAAAATAACTACGTTGAAAAATACGCATTATGAAAAGTTTTTATCTACTCCACTTAGTCTGGAGAAGCAGCGAATTTTCGGTGGCATTAATTGTGGTAGTTGTTGGACCACAATCTTCCACCTTTTTCATTCATGCTTCTAAGTGGTGTCACTGGTTTTTAACTTAGTTGGCCTTGTTGTGCTTTTCAACACCTACCACAATTAACGCCACCAAAAATTCGCTGCTACTCCAGACAAAGTTGAGTTGATAATAATAAGCATATTTTAATAATAAGTTGATAATAATAAGCATATTTGATATTAATAATAATAATAATAATAATAATAATAATAATAATGATAATAATAGGCATAATAATATAATATTAATAATATTATATTAATAATAATAATAAGCATATTTTGGTAATAAGCATTTTTCAACTTTAATTTTCGTTCAGCTAAAGTAAACAAGACAACATGAACTTGTTCGTTTTTAGATGTTTCTTTCCTTTGCAATGCTAGGAGAGTACGAGACCCCTTTAAGCAGGTTTCAGCCTTTTTGTGATTTGTTCCCATCCATCTGTCTGCAATGCTTTTCACTGAATTTTTGTGTAGCTTACAAGTTTTTTTTAGCTTAGTTACCTTAACTAGGCTTGCACTGCTCAAGATTTCTTCTGGCCGGGCACGAAAGGGACCAAGTAATTTTTAAAAATTATTGTTAATTATTTTGTTTTAATTATAATTATATAATTTCATTATTTAATTTTTTTATTATTTTGTTTATTATTTTTAATATACAAGCAAGAGCTTGTAAAAAGTGGTTGAATTTTCATGACGGTCAAGCAAACTCAACAGTTGCAAGTCTAATAAATTGTAATATTTGAAATTTTGTTTTGCAGCGCTCCTTTGTCACTGCCTCAACACACGGAGAGTGAAGATTCTCTGATAGTACAACGCTCTCTGCGAGTGTGGTATGGCCTCCCCACCAATGCGGCCACATCGTTAATCTGTGCATGGATGTTGGTTGTTGCCATGACAACGTTATCGTTATGCACGTCATTGCTTCCTGTGATTGTATCTATCCAACAAATGACTACGTGAAATCCATAACTCAGTTCGTTTCAATCAAGACGAAGTCTTGTGCGGTGAATGTGGCGTCACCGACAGAATTTAAGCCAAGGGTCATAAACGATTGACACTGAGAATGTATTTACTAAAACGAAGGATGAAGAGTCTGAAGGAAAACATCGTTCGTTACCTTAAGAATTCAACGCTAACAAACAGGAAATGGACCATATGTTGTGTAACTAGTTCATTATTTTTTAAATGTCTAGGAATTATGAGAAGGAAAGTGCATTCTATTTGCTTCCAGTAAAAAACTGGTTGAATTACTGGAACTAAAATCACATAGTGGCTACCCTTGCGAACATAAAAGTCGTCAAATTTAGGCAAATAAGATAGATTTAATTTAAAGCCACTCCATACCTCTACTAAAATCAGCCTGACGTCATGGGGAGTTTTCAATAATGGTTTGTATGTCATTTGTGTATTATTCTGGAAAAGTATTAGTATAAACTAAATGTTTTCCAAGAGTAATTTTATTGCAAAACTTTTATTCAAAAAGTAGAGCTGATTAGCCTGTAATGTGTGTACGCGGTATGCAGTAATGAATAGAAACACTTCAGATGACAAGGTAGCCAAATAAACAGCTCTATCAGTTTCTTATTTGGTTTACAGAAAAAAGAGAAAAGCAGCCGTGTCAAGAGCAAACTCCTATAGTGAAAGTCGGATTTATGACTGATGCTTGGCTTTTTTCCGACCTTTCACAAACGCAAAGTACTTTCTAGCAGGTAGAAATTATTGCCATAATTTTAAAACCTTAATAAAATAATAGCAAATGAAAGAACATTTTCTTGTCACCACATGCCCTTTTATTACATTTCTAAAGCAACGATAAGTAAATGCAATTTGAAAAATGGACAGTTATGTTAGCAGAAAGTATTAAATCTTATTCGCAACTAGACACATTGATCAACTAGTAAGGTTATCGCGGGATAGAGAGGGACAGTTTTGCTAGGAACTAAGACGAGAGTGAGGAAATTTAGTTTAAAAAAGTATGTTGCGGTAACCAAGTCTTTAAGTGAGTCATGGTGTAGACTTCTCTGCCCCACCAAAGCAAGTTACTTTGATATTACGCAACTTGAAAGTTGTTACTTTTACCAAAGTAATGGCACTTTCCTCGATTTTGCATAAAGTACCTGTAATACATTCATTCTTCAGTTAGTTGTGTTCTGTCATGTAAATAGATTACACAGAGGTTAAGTTATTTCCTAATGTGCTCATTTTACCCACTAAAGAGAATATTCCTATTTTTGCAGCTTTACAAGCCTTTTTATTTCAGTTACCAACACAGTTACATAATTAATTTCATTGTAATGAACCTCAGTTGAAGTATTCTTAGAATAATGGTTTAAAAAAAATGTGTATCACGAGGTAGTGCACGAGTTCAAAATGATGCCCAGATATTTCTAATTTGAAAGACGGATTGAAAAACTCTTCAGTTTTCTAATTGTCGGAAAATGTAAACACAGAATAATCATTTATGACTGTAGGTAGACATTGGAGCAAGACTTTGTTAGTGGATCAGCTTCCGTACAGTGTAGATTGAAACTGAAGCAATAAAGGCTCAGAAGAGGGAACAAATACAGCCTCAAATATTGGGCTAAGATAATTCAGCTGTACACTTTGTTGCAGGAAAGAAGATGGCTGATGGTTTATGTCAGTCATTGAAAAATTCTGGTAAAGTTGTATCGAAACATGGTAATGAAAAGATTTTGTTCTCGACCCTTCGTTGTCCATTTCATTTTTTAAACATTTTTATCCAACTACCAACTATTTCCTAGACCAAGACTTGAAAAGTATGGCATTTTCACACATCCCCCTCCCCTAAAATTAGTACCTTGAAAAGCCTTGGGAAAAAAATCGCATTTGGCTATGTTTTCTTTTCACCCAACAATGTTTGCTTTAGCGCCACGATTTCAACTATTGTTCTAGCAAGGCAAAAATATAATTTTTAAATCCATTTTTATAAAAATTGCAAAGTTTTATCGTTCTTGCTTCATGATCATTTTTTCAGCCCGTGAAATACACAAAAACTGTTAAGTTACTGTGCCTGGAAAATGGAGATGAAGAGATAGGAAAAGGCATGGGATTTGGATGCGATTAGTGCGTACAAACCCTGCGTATTGCCAGATATAGTTTAAAACTGACATTTTAAATGTTACTTTCAGTGCAGAAGTTTGGTAGAGGTCTAGAAGGGAGCTCTTGGGCTACGTCTTAGCTTAATGTGTGGAAAGGCCTTTTTTCCCTTACCAATTACAAAGGATCATTGTTTTTATTTGGGGGGGGGGGGGGAAGGGGATTACCAGATTGATGAGATAGCTGCTGACTGTGACTGTACTAAACTTTTTTTTGTGGGCGAAATTATCAGAGGCGTAACTTCAAAATTGGGGCCCGGAGGCGGCAGTGAAGTGGAGGCCCCCTCTTCCCCGCTTCATACAAAAATTTAGTTATTGCCACACAAGGTGAGAGCCCAGTGGACTGTGGAGGGTCACCTTTTACTAAAAAAAAAAATAAATGCAGTTTTGCCATACAAGGGGGTAAGAGCCCAACAGAGGCTGCCCCCCCCCCTCCTTTATAAAAAAAATTGTTTTGTAACACAAGGTGAGAGCCCAGTGGAGGCCACCTTCCTTCATAAAGAAATTGCAGTTTTTGCAATTATTATTTTTAAAATTATTAAGGCTGTACCGATACTTGATCGGATCAGTATCTTTCGCTGAAATATCGATAACCCAGGACCGTTCGAGATAATGGCAGTTGACGGCGTTTTGCTCAGGGAATCACTGAGTATCTACCTAGTAACCTTGTAACTGTTCAATGCCATTTTTTTTACTTTTTTATTTTAATAATTATTGGACTTGAAGAAAATTACACTATGCGATAGTTGACACAGAAAAATTAAGCATTCGATTTTGGAAGTACCTATCGGCACAATTTTTATCTATGCAGCCTTAGAAATTGTGTATTTTTTTACCATCTGCTAATCCAATTTTGTTTTCTGCTTAACAAGGAATGGTGTGATGTAAATCAGTTGGAAATTAGATAAAAATTGAATTTGTGGTGCCGGAACTCCAGTGTACATGTCCGCTGTTGCCTTGAAACCGAGGCTATGGATTTAGTCGTTGCCAGTACAGGGAATGGTATAAGTCTAAAATTGTGTCTACGCTGTTATGTGTTAAGATTGACAAACACTTTTGACTGTGGACAGTTGTTCCGACTTAAATAAATGTTGCCCTCTTCTTCAAAACTAGCTTGTGGAAAAAGTATAAACTAAAAAAAAAACCTGTTAAAGACTCATAAGGGTGGTGAATTACTCTAGGTGAAGTTCTCAGGACCCCTCTTGACATCTTTCATGTTAGTGCGAATGTGACCAGATGTGAAATTAGTAAGAGATGCTACCAAAATCCCAACGACATGGTGTGTGGCATTATGCAAGCAATAACAAAAATGTTTAGTATTAATGTGAGAATACTTTGTAAACTTTGTAATTTTAATCTCTCTGGGTTCAAAAGGTTCAGAATCGTGTCACTGAAGAACAGGAGCTACCATGCAAATATACCCAATAGGCTAAAACTGTGCAAAGCCTCAATGCTCTGCGATGGGCCATCGGCATGAGTATTTCTGAAATCCAAGTGGCTTGAGGAACAAGTTGAAAGACAAATTGCTTACCCTAAATGGCCACTTAGCTCTTCTGTTTAGGGTTATATTACTTTAAAAACATCGTTAATTTTCGTACTGTGAAACGCCATAATGTCAACAAAACTCGGAAAAATTCCGGAAAAAATTACCGCACAGTGTGTGAAAGTGTGCGGTAACTTTTTTCCGGAATTTTTCCGAGTTTTGTTGAGGTTATATTACTTATACCAAGAGTGAGATACCACTTATCTCACTCTTGCTAATACCAAGATTGGCTAGTTTTAGGTTGTATTAACCTGCGAGGGAGACTACTACTAGTTGTACCAATAACGGCCAGAGGGCACAACTTATGCTTTTCTGATTACTCCGTGCCTTACGGAATAATTATTCTTAATGTTTGACTTTTCTAGGTAAATACTCAACTTAAATTTGCTAGCAGCTTGATTTCGGCTGAAATTTGGATGCCTAACATTCGGTAGAATGAAAACCAAAAAAAGCAGTAGTTTCCTTGCTGAAGCCAGTTCCGTTTTTGTGCTTGTTAAAGTGGCACTATCACCGTTGAAAATCGTTCGCAAATACCCTGGCGCTATCTAGCGGCACTGATATTGTTAACCTGTATAGCTTACTCCCAGGTGCACAAAGACGTACCAATTTTCACTCAATAATTAAGAAGGCTCGTGGCTAGTTTGTTTTGTAAAAAGAAATGACATTGTGCTTTCCTTCGCTTGATGCAAGCAAATGCTAGATAGTACTAGATCCGCTTACTTTCAATCGGTGATAGTGCCACTTTAAATATCAATTTAACAATACAAAAAGAAAACAAGAGGCCTAATTACACATGATGCCATCTAGTAGCATCTCAAACTATTTATATAGGTCCTCCCCTTATCCAACTCTTGGTAATATAAACCATGCCAAAACTGCCACTTTTATTTTATGGTTCTTTAACAGCCAAGTGTTCGGCCTTTTTTGGACTATACAGACTTTTTGGAGGGGGGGGGGGTACTAACAGACACAGTTCGTACACATCCTTGATGACATCCTGGAAAATTTAAATTCCATTCCTGGAGAACTTTTAAAATTGTTATCATTTAAGGAGATAAAAAGTTGATTTTGACCTTGAAGCATTTTAAGAGGGAGGGGCGTTTAATACGCAATTTTAGGTACGTCGGACATCATGCTCAGCTAGTGCAGTAAATTAATCTATCGTACTAGTTGTGTCAATAGGCGTGACAACCTGTTACTTGCAGCTTACCACAGGTACGATTTCATACGTAACAAATTTGTTGCTTAACTGTCCCATTGTCTTAATTACTGGTTTATGGTCTCCCGGAAAAATTCTAGAAATTTAAGTTTAAAGGCAAGTACGAACCCTGACTGTGTTGGCAATAAGAATTATTATATATTATTTTTCTCACTGCCAGATATTGTTGGGGCAGTGATTTAATAAAACTGCTGCAACAGATCTTGTTGCTGTTTGTTGCAGGGACACAAAAAAATAGTTTGTTGTACGCAAATTCTTGATGTAAGAAAAACCAATAGAAGTATTGTATGAAGCGATAAATTAAAATATCCCTTCATATTTTATATTTAACCAATTGCTGTGTACACAGATAATGTACAGTAATTTGTTTTCCTTTAAAATAAACAATCTGTTTTTAATTTTGAGGTGCTTTTTTTTATGTATCTGTGTTGCTTCTTGCAATGAAAAATGGTTTTTTTCAAAATAATGCTCTAGTCCAACCCCAAATTTGGATGCTACAGTAGCCCGCCTGCACATGCACAGTGCTGATTTTTTCCTCACTTCTCATTTATTCCTTTACCGGGTGGTGTAGGTTCCATACTAGCAGTTGTATCGTGCTTCGCCCGGGGGTCGTTTTCCAGTTCTCGGTAGGTGTGACCTAAATGTTGAATGCGACAGGGAATTTGCTCCTCGGAATACTGCCCTTTTCCTTTCAAAACAATACATACCTTGTAGGTTCGGTTAATGTGTAACCATATGCTTAACATGCTGAGTGCCCAAGGTGGGCTCTTGAACTATACTCCTGGCCACAATTTTTTTTTCTGTAATGTGTTGATTATTATGTATGGATTTAAAAAAATATAAAATTGGTGCCCTCTAAGGCATTATTCCCTAAAAAACCTAAATATAATGACGAGTTACCACGTCATGCAGGCTGGAGCGTATTAGTAACGTAGAACCGCTGGAGCTTCTGAATGGAGCTTATCTGTACCGCACGACGAGTTTACTCATCATACATTTACTTGTCAATTTAGGTAGAAGCTTTCTAAGTATTATTTATTGTTGCCTTATACGTTGTTTAGAAGACTACTGTTATAAAACAATTAAAAACACAATTATGCTTGCTTACGAAACTAGGCGTGCACGTCATCATCTACTGAGCAAGCGTCAACCACGAACATCACACTCATCATTATGTGACACATGCTGGCATCTTGTGTAGTACTCAAAACATAAAAAAAACGTTTTTCAGCATAAAGCATTCTGAATGGCCCAACACCTTTAGATTAGCTGTAGCTATGTCCCACCATCAGAAAACAAGCATTGAATAGGCCAGTGCATATGACGAGTTAACTTGTCATCGGTTCAGGACTGAGGTACTGTATGATGAGTTAACTCGTCATGGGCACGGAACGTGTTAATGGTAACAGACGTATTGCCCCCCCCCCCCCCAACTATTTTTTAGAGAGCAGGGCTAACAGACTGACTACCCCACACACGAGCATTCTCTGTTCAGGCTCTCTCTCTCTCCCCCCCCCCCCCCCTCCCAGTTTATCCTTTAGCTTGAGTGTTATTTTACCGTGTGAAAAATAACTCCTTCGTGCGTGATATCATTTAAGACTTGCCGCTAAGATAACCCGCTCAGAGCAAATTGTTAGTTGAGGCAACAATGGGCCAATTTCAACTTTTCAACGCAACAACATACCAGTTTCATTCTGGCCAAAGAATTGACACTCTCGCCCGTTTTCATTGCTGCTTCTGGGGTTCTTGTCGTCGTTTTAGCTTGGGGGTTCTCTTCGTTTTTACTACGAGACTTTGCCTTATAATGTAGACTGTAGGAATAATTTGTGCATCCGTTCCTCGCAATGCTTCATTTCCCTGGAGGTTTTTTGGTTATTTGTAGCCACCAGCGTCGTAACTCAATTGCGCATGTGCAGGGGCAACCCTCTATAAAAGCACGTAAGAGAAGTTATAATTTTTCCTCCAGCGAGCTGCCGCTCATATCCCATCCGCCATCTTGAAAATCGTCTAGCTTCTTTCGTCTCGCCTTTTCGTCCGACTGACTGCCCGACTCCAGTCGCAACGTGAGAGCCCAGCAGCTACGCCCAAGACCACGGAAGAGGCCCAGAAGGACACTTCCTCGGCCCACTCACTCTTCTGTCGCTGCCGATCCCCTAATCAAGGACCAGCCGGCCTCGTCTCAAGCCAGCCCACAACGAACTGCCGCCGTTTCGTCCAGCTCTTTTTCGCTTGCTGCCACTGGCCGTCGCCATGGTTTGACTACAGTATCTATATCCGCCATTCCTGCTTTTGTCTCTTTCGTGGCTGCAACCATTGCTGTTGATTCTGCAAAACTGACTGGACCAACCGTTGCGACTGTTCCTGTTCGTTGCCATTTCAGCTCATTGGGTCGTTTTCGTGGTGATGTACCACGCCCGGCACGAAAGACTCCTTCAAGCTTGGCACGCCATTTTCGTTGCTGCCATCTTGAATTCCAGCCTCTTTCGTGGCTACCACACTAGCACGAATGACATCTCCTTGAATGGGAGCAAGCCTCGCTCCTCTCTTTCGTCTCAAGACGTTAGGCTTAAAGAAACCAACGGACACAATCGTCTCCATTGCTGCTTCTGTTTTTTTTACCAAACCGCATTGAAACAAGTCAGAGCAACCCTCCGCATCATTCCACGACTGAAACCTCCATCGCCGATTATTGGCTCTCTTCTTTAGTTTCGGTTAATTCCGATAACTAACAAAACTCATGATTGGCGCTACGACCACTCATCGGGCATTGCCGTAAACCACCACGCCTGAATTCGGTGGTGAACCATTTGAAGGAATAAGACATCGTGGCTGGTTAACAACAAAAACCAATCCACTCTTTCAATCCAACTTCCCGACAATATTCACCACCACGCCTGGATTTGGTGGCTGAACGGCCAGACACCGTTGGAAAAGAACATAACATCATGACTAGTTAACACGCCTCTCTCGTGGTATTCTGCCCAGTGCTCTCCCATTTCTCCAACTGGGGCGCCAAATCCCAGTTGTAAACTGTCACCATCAAGTTCCAGCCTCTTTCGTGACATTCACATCCGGCACGAATGACACCTCGCCAGACTGATGACAGGCCATTTTTATCATCCTTCTCTGAAACTCTGGGCTCTCAGTGGCAGATACAACCGGCACGAGAGACGCCTCCCTGAATTGAAGACAAGCTTCTACCCTTCATTTTCTTGCTTTGTTTTTTTACAAAACCGCATTGAATTGTTGACTTCGCCTCAAACTATGCAGAAGCTGGACAGCTGTGCCGAGAATCAAGAGCGAGAATCAAGTTTGCCAGTGAATCCTTCAACTCCGTTTGTCCTCAGTTGAAGCAAGCAATTATGGAAAAGAAAAGTGGAAGACACACAACAACCACTAATCCTTCTCACCAACAAGTTATGGAAAAAAAGCAAATTCTGTTGGCTGCCTCCACTCTTGTGGCTGCCCCACTCCCTTCCGAAGAAGACGTCGGACACTCCCATTCGCCACCATGCCTGGATTCGGTGACTGAACGGGCACACTTCATTTGAAAAATTCATGACACATGGCTGATTAACAACGAAATCGTGCCACCCTTCTGGTCTCCGCCCAGTGTTCTCATTATCACCAATTGCAGCACCAACTCCTCAACGGAAACTGTCATTCACCACCAAGCCTGGATTTGGTGGCTGAATGGACAGACACCGAGTTACAGGTACAACACATCGTGGCTCCTTCCCAGTTGTCTCCCAGGGTCGATCCACATCTCTCCTAATGAGCAGCATAATTTTAACCATCTCGACTGGGTCTTGCTGTTCATCATCATCTGCACATCTGCCGTCATTTGTTCGCCAACCAAGCAGAGTGCTCATTTTCACCAACCCATTCAACCTCAGGAATTCAAGACCTGAGCCGTTGTCTCTCCCTGCTTTTCGTCTCTTTCGTGGTAAGAATAAATTGCCCACGCTTCGAGCGCTTTGACTTTTCGTATGTTTCCGCCTGTTGCTCTTTTTCACCAAAACTTCCAGCCTCATGAATGCAAGATGAAATACGTT
>JAHWFP010224127.1:0-11432 GCA_023313725.1 Lithobius niger | reverse complement strand
GATCAACTCACATATGGTTCACGATAAGATATACCAGGCATGGGCACGAAAAATGTCGGGAAAAGTGTGCCGGGAAAAGTGTGTCTGTAAACTAAATTCACGACCGACCCCGTGTATCGCACCGGCTTCGTCTTGCGTGCAATAACATCCAAACCTACAGCCCGCCGGCTTTGTCATTTTTTCCATCTGGGATAAGCAGAAAGTAAATCGCTCAATCGCATTTTTTTTTCATTAAAAACATTGGAATTGTCGCCAACGACTTTTCCACGGTAGCAATGATTACACTGTAATGACGTTTATAACTCTAATCAAATTCTAAATTCTGATTTTTTTTTCTGTTTCATATTGCAGTACGACCAACAGCCTAAACTGCGAATTTCTGCAATCTGGTATTTGGGGTGAACATTCATTTTACTTTGCGCCAAAGTTTTCAGCAAACCTTATCAAAATTCCATTTTTTGTAATGTTTGCTGTGAATATTGGCGCAAATTATAGTGAATGTTCACACGAAATAAAATATTGCAGAAATTCGTAGTTGAAGCTGTTGGCCGTACTGCATTATGAAAAAGAAATATATAGAAAACAGTATTTAAATTTGATTATTGTTATAAATGTCATTACAATGTCCAAACAGCACAAGACAAAACATAAAATGTACATTTTTCACATTAGTAGCGTACGCGAAAGATCTCGAGGGTGGGGATTGGGGGGAGTTTTATATGTCAGCTCAGTAGCCCATTCCGTCACTAAGCTGACATCACCTTAACAATTATAGAAGCTAATGCCTAATTTATTGCTAGTTTGATTCTCAATTTAAAGTGTGGGTAAATTTTCTATTGCAAATTTTGCTGGGACCTGTTAAGCCAACTGGGGACAAGAAATTAACCAAGAGTT
The DNA here is from genome assembly GCA_023313725.1 of Lithobius niger. Lineage (NCBI taxonomy): Eukaryota > Metazoa > Arthropoda > Chilopoda > Lithobiomorpha > Lithobiidae > Lithobius > Lithobius niger. The sequence goes on along the minus strand of JAHWFP010224127.1, from coordinate 10,538 downwards.
ACATAGGGAAATGTGGAGGCTGATTTGACGGCTGGCATATTAATGTGAAGGGGAAATCGTTGGCTCATTACCCATTGATTTTTAAATGTTTCAAATGCTTCAAGTTTGTAACGTGCGCAGTGAAATGTCTCGTGATGCAGAATGTGGAAAGTATGGAAGGAACGAGCGTGGCTATTTTCTTTCTGAAGGAGGTACGGGGAAATTGCTTAGTTCATGCAACACTGAGCGGGTTTTTGGTTGGACATGTTTTGTTGGAGATTGATGGTAATTCCATAGATTAGAAAGTTAACTTTCTAATCTATGGTAATTCCTTATAAACTTTCACCACCCATTGCATCGTCAATAATATAGGGGTTGGTGGTGTTAGGATTGTTATATTTACATATTATTGAGTGTGTTGGCTTTAAAGGACTTGGAGGAGATATTTTATCAGAATATTGAGTTTATGAACGGCGGCAGTGACAGGCAGCATGACAAGTATGTAAACAGCTTGGGGTGGGAAGATTGGATATTCAGTGCATTGCCATAGGGGGTCCCGTGTGCAACTTAGTGAAGCAAACAAATAATCTTGTTCTGCACCATGCCTGCTTCTATTTGCAACATGGTATCATAATTGTAGGCAACCGGAAGTGGTGGTATGATGTCATCAATATGGCCGCCCGACATGTGTGAAAAGCACTTATATCTCCGAAACCGCTTGACTGATTTACATGCTTCAATGACGAACATGCAGAGGGTTTCACAGCAAGGGCTCGCCAACATTAAAATTCCGATTTTTTTTAAACACACGTTTCGACACTTAGTTTAGACACACGCTAGTGTGTCGCAGCCAAGTAATAGTAGATCATCCGATTGTATACACCCGATTGTTAAAACATGATTGTTGATGAAAAAAGGCGGCCGCACTAAGAGACTATCTTTGAACTAAAACAAGCTTATACATGATAGCAATCGTACCCGGCTTCGCCCAAGGATTTGTTTGGCCCGTGGTTGTTTCCCAGTATTTTCTCGGTGCTGCCTGATGTAATACTCCCCTTTCCGCAAATCCTTTCCCTCCCCTCTGCCCTTTTATTAGGTCCTCTCCCTCTCCTCTCTGTTTCCTTCCCTTCCTCCTCTTTGCTACACGTAGTTGAATTTAGATGGTTACTTGAATTTATACTGCCCCTCCCCCCCTTTTGGAAGATTTCGGCGAAATTGGTATTCCAAACAATCTCCTTCCCACCGAAATTCTCTTTTAGGTTAGGTACAGTTAATGCGTTATCGTATGCTTAATGGTAACAGCTCATCCCCCCACTCCCTGTCTTTCGCTGTGCCTTAAGCGATAATGAGTACCGCGTGAAAAATAACTGTGCACGACGTCATTTAAGACTTGCCCCTGAGATTACCACGGTGTTTGGTTACCAATTTTGGTTTTTGATATGATATCACTCCTTTTAAAAATTGTGTATTGACTCAACTCCACTACCGTGCAGATGCGTAATAAAGTGCCACTTCAACAATAAATTGGTTTTCAACAATTTGCTACCATCTTTTGCCTATAGGCCGAACCAATCTCAACTTAGTCACCTCTTTATAGGTTTTTGGTTTGGTTTTAATTTTGTTGTAATTTGGTGTGTTGATATCACTCCTTTGAAGGGCCGAACCACTCTCAACTTGGTTTCCTCTTTACCAGTTTTTGACTTTGTTATTACAGTTGGTTTATTTTTCTTTGCAACGTAGTTTAGATTTATCGTGATACAATAGTGTGTCTAGGCACGCACGTCAGTATACACGTTCTCATTGTCCGAACCTTGGCCGTCCAATGAGAGACGATGCCGACAATACTAACAATGGTTATAACAATATTTTCGTACTTAACACGCTCTCCCACGCCATTCCCGTTACGCCCCCAGGCTCCAAACCATGAAAGGTACGCAGTTTGTATTGTACTGCACCCATTCGTCTAATTTCATAGCTGGAAGCCTTCCCGTTATCTCGGTATCAATGAATAATCACCATATGGAAATCAACATGGTGGTGAGCGGACTAGCTAGTAACTAGCTTTTAACTAGTAACACATTTGCAACGTTATTGAGGGTCAGATTTTGCATTGAAAGCAGCTTAGCTGGCAATCCTACACGAGTTAATTTTTGTGAGGTGGGTCATTGCTCACGATTTCAACGCAGTTTAAGCTTTAGTACTGCATTATTTTTCCCCAAGTACCTGAAATGTGCCCACTATGCTTCAAGATACACTGACGCAATGGCGTCGCGCTACAATGGTTTACAACCTCGACAATTGAATTGATGTGATGTTTGTTGGCGCGGTGTCTAGATATTTTTTGTATTCTATACCTTGTCAATCAAATAGTGGAGCTAACATAGCACTGCCCCACCAACGGGCATTCCCCGTTCAGGCGCCTCATACTCCCAGTTTATCGCGTTGGCTTGAGCAATCCGTACCGTGTAAAAATTAACTGTCCTTCTTACATGACGTCATTTACGACATGCCTTTGCGATGACCGCGCAGAGCAAATTGTTAGTAGAGGCAACAATGTGCCAATTTCAACTTCTTTTCCAGGCAACAACGTCCCGGTTTCAACTTCAAGCCAAAGCATTAAGACACTTGCACGTTTTCATTGTTCCCCTTTTGGGGGTCGTCGTTGCTTCATTTCTATTTAGGAACTTTGGTTTAAAATGTAACATTTCAGCAAACTGGTGTAAACACCCCATGCGGTAGAAATCTTTGCAAATCGTTGTCTTGGGTCCAGCGACGAATAAAACTTCAACACGAAAATGTGGGAACGGGTTTTTTTTGTAGAAAAAGTTCCCTCAATAATGTGGAGAGTTACTAGAACTAGTGCAAAATTATTGTTGTAACCATTGTATTGTCATCCAACAGTAGATTGTAACATGCTTAATTGTCAGAATACATTGTTGTTGTAAACAGGTGGTTCACTAAGAGTATGTTTTATTGCAAAGGTTTGGTCGTTTTTTTTTACGGTAAACAAATCCAAACTGAATTATCTGCCCCACGACGATAAAAGGGACAATTTTGCGGAAAGAAAATTAGGAAATAAAAAGCAGATCGTCAGCATAGGTGGGAACGTGTTTTTTTGTAGAGAAAAAGTGTCCTCAATAATGTGACACGGACATTTTATTTCGTGTCGACTTTCTGTTCTTGCAGTCCAGCGTAAGTGGTGAGTAATTTTAAACAGCTGGTGAGTTAATTAGTTTTAGTAGTCTTCCGTCTGTCACCAGACTACTAGAACTGCATGACATTTACCATTCCGTGTGTTTATTGTATGTGTTCGTGATCACCATGGTAACGTTAATCTCGGGAGGGCCCAGTGAAGTGGGATGCGTTGAGTGTACGAAGCGAACAAAAATCAGCGTTTGTGAGCCAGTGCGCTCAAAAATGAGATTGAACAAACTTAAGCATGTGAAACGTGGCCATAGAATAAACCAAACTGTGACAATTTAACTGATGTAACGGCTAATTGGGCATGGCAAATGTGAAAATTATGAATGAGAAAATTTTTAAACATAAAATACCTCAAGACAAAAAACGGAAGAGGTGATTATGACAGTGGAATTCTTTATATTCACAAGCCTATGAAGTGGTGATATCCATCCAAAACCAAACCTGGTATGAGAGAAGCCATCAAGTTTCCAAAAAGGGTTGGCCTTTTAAAGTAGTGATATTCAACCAGGGAGGCTGCCAAGGTTAATCCTATCAGCCAAGTTAATCGCACGGAATAATACATTAGACGTTAAATGAAAACTTGAAGATTGCTACCTCTAGAAGCAGTCTTCTAGTTTTCATTTAATTTTAGAACTATTAGTAGGTGCGATTAACTTGGCTAATAGGATTAACCTTGGCGACCTTTCCCTGAATGAATGAGATCACTACTTTGAAAGGCCGATCCCTTTTGGTAACATGGTTGCTTCTGGTTTTTTGTTTTGGATGGATTAAAAATAACGGCTAAACTTTGAGATTGGCGCAATAGTTCCATAGGAACTAGATCACGGCAAATTCAATTATCTTCAAGAAAAGCCATAAAAATTGAAAATCGGTTGAATGGTTCACGAAATATCAATGCTAAAGTGAGCCTATTGGCACCCTTTTTAGACTAGAAGAAAGAACCCAAAACATAAATTTAATTAACTGAGCAAAAGACAGCTTCGCCGTTAAAAAAAAAAACATTAAAAGATCGTATCCCCATACTCACAGCCCTGAAGGTACATGAACAAAAACGGATTACAGTTCACTAGAACGCAACGAATAATTTGAATTATAATTTGTGTTCATTTTGTGTATGCATTTTTATCTTTCAATTTTATAGCGTTTTGCTGTTTATGGCGTCTATTTTGTGTGTATTTGTGGGTTTACGTTTTGCGAATTGGAATTCAAATTATAGTTCGTTGCATTCGAGTGAACTCTAATCCGTTTTTATTCGTGTACCTTCAGGGCTGTGAGTAGGGGGATACGAGCTGTTTTTTTTTCTAAACGGCGAAGCCGTTTTTTGCTCCGTTAATTTGTTGGTTTTTTTTCGCTTCCATTTTATGTGTGTCCACTGTCCACCGATTTTTGTCTTCGAAAAACCGGAACATTAGAAATGGATACTTATGTTTTGGTTCCGCCGAAGGTTTGTCCCACGATTATTTTATGGCAACACATTACCGTATTTCTGGATTTAGCATGCGTCATCTCGATGAGTAGTTGATTCTGGATTGTGTCAGTATCGTGGCAACAATCGCGGAAACAATTCAACTGTCTTCCCGAAGCCCGCATTTAAAAAGTAAATAGGTCACTCAGTCATGTCGGCCGCCCAATTTTGAGGCCGTAGAGGCCTCAAAATTTAAGACTTCGCACCCTACGGTTTTAAACTTGAAGATTTAAGGAAAAATCAAGACCATTTAATTTTGGTTCTCCACAACGAGCTCGCTAACTCAAACAACGACAATGTTATTTTCTCGGCACCCAACCATCGTTGATCTTGTTCCAGTGAGCCATAATCCGATATTATGCGCCTCGCCTATTGTTACCCTATTGTTACATGTTGCATTGTAACATTTTGACATTGTTAGCCGCTCCGCCGCCACTCCTCCCCCTGTCCAATTTTCTGAAATTCTCGTGCGCAAACGAACTCTAATAAGCACCAGGCCGTGCTAATATTTAATATCAACATACATTTTAACGGCAAATGTTGTGACATTTATTTACTGGGTGGTTTTAAACTTACACAAATTGAGGACTATTAAATTGGAATAGGAGCTACAACTCTAAAATGTGTACCTGTGGTAGTAGGATGCATCATTTCACCATATCTAATTCACATTGTCTCATACATTCAGGAGTCGTTTTAACTATTTTGTGTCTAAGTAAATTTTAAGTATTAGCTGTTCACGCTTTGAAGATAACAGCTATTTATTTTTCTCCCATTGCTGTCAAATCTATTCTCGGCAGAACTGTTATTTTTATTCCAAATGTTTTTAAGCTTGTACTGGTTACATTTATAACGTGGTTATCAAAGCCATCGCCAAGATTTGGCAACGTTTGCATGCGACAAGAATGAAAAAAAAAATGATGGCGTTTCAAACATGACTAATACTGTGAATTTAGTCTGTTTTTAAGGTGGCTTATTGGATGGCAAGTTGGCAAGAAAAAAAAATGGCGGTTCAGTTTAGATCTGGTAGTGCCTCGGCAGGGTTTCAAGCTGGCAAGAATAAAAAAAATGATGGCATTTCAAACATGACTGACATTTCCACACCATCTCCATTTTTAAGGTGAGCATAAGTCGTAACATTTCAATTTGGAAAGCATTAAAATATGGCATTTCAGTTAAAGTCGGACGAGGCTTTGGCAGAGTTTCAAGTTGGCAAGAATCAAAACTAACATATCAGAAACAAGAACCGATGCATGTTTAAAGATTTAATGGTTTTAATTTAAAAGCTCTACCTCCGGGAGAAATTTGGAATTGTGAAGTTGCTTCCACTAGTAACTTAACAAAACTATCGTAGTGTGATAAGACTACCCTAACTCCTGTAGACACAAGGGTGGCCCTCGTCATGATCTGAGGATTCTGATTCGAATCTCGTGATTCAATGACCGTCCCTGACAAGACTTTCTTTTTTCTGAAATGACAATTTATATTCAAAATGAGCAGATTCATCCATCAAACATTTTTATTCCATTTCTTTACCAGCTTTTTATTACAAAACAATTATAAACACTGGAGTCAAACTTTATATATGGCGTACATATCACAAAACTAGCAAATTCTTCCCATTTACACAGAAATTTAAAGAAAAGGATTTTAAAAATGCATTTTATACACTGGTAGTGCTATTTTGAAGCAAATAAAAACTGTATGATGCTCACTACCTGGCCAGCAATAACAGAACAGGCAGCCAGACTAGCCAATTGGAACTTAGAATGCGTGCCCCATTACCTGATATAGATGTACCACAGTTGTCATCCGAGTTGCATTCATCAACTTCGCAAACACAGTAGCAAACTTCCAATTTTTCGTTTGGCGGGCAAGATTGCTTATTTTTGGGACATTCTTTACGACAACCTAGGTGAGGAGGATCCTCATCCACGCAATTTTTGGCCAATACGTTCCCTGAAAACAGTAGAAGTGGTGGAAAAAATAATAATTAATTGGGTTACTAATGCGAGAATTATTGTAAAATTCACTAGTTTATAGATAACGATGAAAAGTCCCTTCCCCAAAAAACGTATCCTAAAAGAGTCAAAATGCTGAAAATAGTATCCAAACTAATACAAGTTTCATGTGGTCAGCTTTGGAGTCGCTTATATTTAGTGTTACTACCATTCATTAAGCAATTTTTTAGGAAAATTAGTCAAAATAGGGCACATGAATCAACCCACTGTAACACGCTATGATTATCTCTACCCCGTTTTCAGGTTGATAAAAACAAAATGAATAGAACAAGAAATGAAATGGATTACACGTTTTAAGGAGAATTAGCCAAAACAGTGTCCATGAATCAACTCCGCTGCACTGTTAGTAAGGGGAAGTAATATTTTGAAGAGACAGATACACACCATGACGGACTCAAATCCCCAACTCAAGGCACAGGACCCCATCCCCAGCCTCGCGTCATGGGGCAACCTCCTAAAAAACTGCGTCCTCATCTTCCTTTCATGCCTTCCCTCACGGTGTCCCACAAACCATATAAGTTCGACAAAAAATGCAAATAAATTCAACGCTTTCCCTCCTGGCTGTTATCCCCCAAACCTCACTCCATGGGTCCCACCCCAGGACCTCACGCTATGCGGCGTCTGCGCACCCCCACCCTCCACCACATGATCTCACCCTCTAGACCATGTATATTTTAACAAATTCCATGTAAATTTTATGCTTCCCCTACAGGAGCCGCCACCACCACCACCCAGATGACTTCACCCAACGGGATGCCCAATGGGACCCTTCCCACCCACCTCCACCGCGTGACCTCACCCACGGACTATGCAAAAATCTACTCAGCCTGCGAGAGTCTTCCTCCCCCTACAGCACGTCACCCCACGGGAATGCCCCCACAAGCTGACCCCCACACGCAAAAAACCTCATCCATAAACTATACAAATTCATGTAAATTGTACGTTCACCCTGGGCTGCCTTCCCGCACAGGATTTCATGCCCCCAGTACGTGATCCCTCTGGGTGCGCCTCCCCCTCGACACCACAGAATGTAATTTTTATCAAATTCATGTAAATCCAACGTTCACCGCATGCAATCCCTTTCCCTAGATGATCTGACCCTCCAGCATGTGACCCCACCTCATCTGACCCTCCAGCATCTGACCCCACCTCAACACCACAAGTCACGTAAATTTTACAAAAATTTACCATTCACCACATACATACAGGATTACAAAAGTATCTCCAGGAAAGTTACTACTGTACTATATGATATAAACCCAAACTATGAAATCATTAGTTGGGACATGACATTCTGTTGGTTATGAGCAGTACACAGCAAATGCCAACCTATCCATAAATATCCACTGACAGTATCCTAATCTTTAATGTCTTTCTTGCGCAAGTATGGTAGCCTCTATTCATACTAGGGATATTTGCCAAGTCACTAACCTATTCCCCATCAAAAAATGAACAGGCGCCCGAAGAATAGTCTCTTCAATGATGTAAAAGGTTTGCAATTACAACTATTTCTTCCACCTTTGTCAGCTCAGTGCAAAGCTCCTCGGACAACAAAAGTTTTATGTTCAAGTTCTTTTTGTTGATCATGAACCCGTCACAACGAGCTACTTTTTCCACTACCAAGTTCCAGCTTACGCCCAAAAATACCTGAACATCGGACCCTTTATTGAATTTATTCTCGGTTGCTTTTTCTCGGTAGACTAAATTCCAGACACTGGCCAAATAGAGACGTTCATTTTGCAGGCATGCAGTCTTTATCAATGAAGGCAGCATCATCCATTTTCTCTCAGTCGAAACAGGAAAAATTGCTTTACCTATCCTGTGTATTATCTTATGAAGCTCCGTTCCAAGAATTATTCGCAGATGTCACTATTTACTTAATAAAAAACAGTAGAAAAATGTGGTTCAAATAAGAAAAGTGTAGATATGATTTGTTTACAGGGTATGAAGTTACAAAACACTTTTTCACATGCAGTAATTGCTATGGTAATCTGAAGAACTAAATGTAGGAAAATTGAAACTTGCCATATTAAATTATGGATGGAAAATTGGAGACAAAAATTAAGTTTCTGCAATATACAAGTTGGTCTTAAATCCAGTTGGAATTATCAAATCATTGAATAAACCAAATAGCCAATTGTTACCAAATAAAAGTCGCCAATGACCAAACAAGAGAAAGTGCCTTAATAATGTGTTTTTCTTGAGTGATCGTCATAGTGATCTCAACCCAATTAACAACGATATAATAGCCCAACATTAAAAAAATAATAATTTCACGAATTACTTCGTTTTGAAAACGAATTATGAATCGTCCTCGACTGCCTATTTTTGGGTAGGTGAAACCAATTTTACTAGAATTATCTTTTGTTTTCGGCAGTCTACAAGAGTATACAAGTCTCCACAGGGTCTTCTCTGACCAAAGAAGATAGCTAGCAAGGAAAACCCTCTGGATACAATTAAAGCATTTTTTTAATTATCCAAAACGGTGAAGAATTTGGCCGCTTTAAGCAAGCCTGACACCAAGTAGTTCCTAGACGACTGCTGCTTTCATTTTAACATTATTGCGAAGTTTTTTTTTATAGTTTAATAGTAAAATATGTTATAAAAACAAAATCAGAAATTTTTAAAACATGTCAAATATTGAACGTAAGCTGATTGCTGCAGTGATAATGGCTGCTAATTTTACGAAACTTGTGGTTTTGTGAGTGTCACTATGTCACATGAGAATTTGAAATTAGATTTTAGATGTTTTCTATGGTTTTACTTTAATTTTTACTCCAAGTAAGAAGATTCCGATCGTCAAATAATCTACAGGCATTGAATTAATGCAATGCGAGAATTTGAAATTAGTTTTTAGATAGTTTCTACAGTGTTCTTTAATTTTTACTGCACGTAAGACGCTTCCAATCGTTAAATAATGTACATGCATTGAATTAATTAATGCAATGCGTGAATATGAAATTAGTTTTTAGATAGTTTCTGCGGTGTTCTTTAATTTTTACTGCAAGTAAGACGCTTCCGATCATCAAATAATCTAAGGCATTGAATTAATTAATGCAATGCAAGTAAAATGGTGACTTCAAGGCATGGGGAAATGTTTTGTGGCTATTATATGGACACTTTGCCCTAAGACTTATTTCGAATAACCCGGTGTATGCAATTTCACATCTCAATACGAAATAGAATGGTAATGTAGTGCGATTTAAACATCTTTTTTCACTTACCACTAACATTCATAACACCACACTTTATAACTGTCGGCTTGCATTCCAGTGTCTCACACGTGGTTCCTTTGCACACAGCGCACTTGAGAGCGCCTGAAAAGTATTGTGTTAGAACTTAAAGGCATGAAAAATTTACTTACAGAAATATATAGATAATTTCACGAAATTAAAAAAAAAAGTACAAATATGGACGCAATGCTTAAGCAAAGCTATTATAGGTACTAAAAAAACAATGATCAACATTCGTCAGATCATAATAATGTTACCAATTTGCAGTTTCATCTTCGTATCGCACTGGTTTAATACCTCAATTTTACAATATGCTATACACTACCCAAGACAAACAAAAATAATAGTGTCTTTGTCCCCTAATCATGTCCTCCTTAGAATTAATGTGGTCGAAGAAGTTTTAAAAATATTTTAGTCTTATTGGAGGAAACCTTAAGACTGAAGAAGTTTTAAAAATATTTTAGCCTTCTGGGAGCGTCCATAAATTTTGTAAAACATATTTTCTTTTTGTTTAATCCCTTACCTTTACTAAACGGTGTAATACTTGAAAAAAGCCCATTCCCCAGCCAGTAATGTAATTCTGATTGTTAAGGCGTACTTTTATGGTGCGTTACCTCTACTTCCTGCATCAAATGA